>JAQQSV010023764.1:0-10313 GCA_028646515.1 Pseudochirops corinnae
CTAGTTAAATGATATGCTTGATTAAAGTAAGATTGTTAACCCATTTTGAGTTGCTTTCCTTTAGAAAAGCAGATCTAAGAACCTGTGCTAGTAGCCGCCCTAGGTATGCTAGGGTGCTTGTTGTTACAGTCATATACTTGCTTTGTGGCCTTACAAGAATCATGTGATCTATACATGATCCCTAAAATGAACTTAAATCTTTATTGTAATTTGTTTATTTTTAGTTTTCAACATTCATTTCCAGTTGATGGGCACCTTGTTAGTTTCCAAATCTTTGGTACAGTCATTTCCAACCCTTCTTAGTGAAACTTCCACTCTTCCCTCAGGATATCTCTTGTATCATATGTAAAAACATGACCATCTGACAAATGGACCAACTGATGGAGCTAGGAATGTTGTCTACTTTAATTCTTTTTTTGATAAAATAAATGATAGGAGATTTTATTTATTTTTCTTGCATCCCAATGGATCTCTTTGTATTCCACTTTGGAGACTGTTTGAATAGATGATATTTTTATAAAACTATTTGCTTTAAGATATCTGATTTTGGGACTCAAGATATAAAATCTTCTCTTGCCATTCCATAAAGGAAGCTACTTTGGTAAACAATATAGGTAATTGTGTTAATATTTACATAATCTCTTGTAACTCTGAGAAGCTTAAAACTGAATTATCAACATAGGAAGTTCAGTTAAAGTTAAGATTCTTTTGAAGTTAGGGAGTGGTGTCAAAAGTTACCCTCCAAGGTATGGATGTTGTTATAATTTTCTTGTGACATTAAATAAAGCCTTTAAGTTTGCTAATAATTTTTCATTTGTAGATTTTCCAGAGGAAAAATAAATGAGAAAAAACACTTGACAAATTTTGCCAAATAAAAAATGACTATTTGGTGCCTTCTTGTCTGAGCATAGCTTGAAAAGAAGAGTATTAGGAATCCTATTCTGTCTGATCTTGCGTGAAGAAAATGTCTGCTGCTGTACAATTAATAGTTTCTTCTTCCTGGTAATTCTTATTTAAAACAAACAAGTTGTTAACTCAACTTCAGATAATGATATCTTGTCTATGGAGTATTCTATTTTTGCATATTCTTAAGCACAATTCAATCTCTGCCTTTATAATTAAAGAGTAAAGTTTTAGAAAACTTTTTTTTTCCCCTTAGTTACAGAGGAGCCTAATTGATTTTGGGAAAGAAAGAAGGAAGGTAAGAATGAAATAAGTTCTGAGTTGTTCTGTTTATGTGAAACTTGGGTTATTTTTACCTTCCCATGTTTTTAGTAATTTTAGTAATTTAGTAGTGAATTTTCACACATTAAAACACTCATTTCAGCAATGCTCTAAAGTCAAATGCTGGTTCAGCAGGCGCTCAAATCTTTACAATTCTGCCAATGTTTTCCTTCTCCTTACCTCTTCCTTGTTTGTGTGCTGGAAGATTCTGGAGGAGAATCAGTCTACTTTGGCCCTCCCATTGTTATTTCTAGCACTTTCTTGAGGTTTAGGAAAATCTATGTAATTTGCAAAGTCTAGCCTCATCTGCTGTGGTGGAAGGTAGGAAGAAGGAAAGGAAAAGACATACAAACATCATTCCAAATCCCCAAAAGATTTAGTGGGAGGTGCTGACAAAGAAAAAGGAACATGTCGACACTTGAGGGAAGGGGAAGAGACTAAAGGGGGCAATTTTCCTTAATTTGATTAGCAGTGGAAAACGAAGAATATTGGTTCCACAGTGAGAATGGAGTAGGATAACCAGCTGAGTGCTTTATGAGGAGGGGAAGGAAGGAAAGGAAGAAGAATTTGTTAAGCACCTATTATATACCAAACATTGTGCTAAGTGTTTTGCAAATATTGTCACATTTGATTCTTACAACAACCCTGGGAGGTAGGTGCAATTCTTATCTCCATTCCACAAGTGAGGAAACTGAAGCAGAGACTGAATAATTTGCCCAGTGTCTCATAGCTGGTAAGTGTGGGAAACTGGATTTGAAGTCAGGTCTTCTGGCTCCAGTCCCAATACTCTATTCCCTAGCTAGATTATTAGACCCAAATCAAAGGACAGTGAGACTTAAATATTCCAAATATGGAAACCTTAGAACTGTTTGAAAACTGTTAAAAAAAATTTCAACTAGCCGACAAGGCATTTTTGGCCTTAGTTCATTTTTAAAAAAGCAGTAACATGTCTCGTTGTCCTATACTTCCAGGGAGCCTTGAAGCCAAAGCAGTGGAATATTGGAGTACTCACCAAAAGAAAGGGTAGTTGAGGATCATTGTGGCTCAGGACACTAATATGGAAGAGTAAGTCTGGACTTTGCTCATCCTCAGGGCTCTAGATTCAGTAGGATTGCAAGTCACATGAATTGAGTAGGACTGGCCTACCAAGAGCAAAGGGATCTCTTTGCTAGCAATTCCCGAGATATTTCTCCATTTTGGGGGAACATCCAGAGTAGCACTATATACTGTGAGAGTCGGGAAAAATCTCATAGAATCAAAGATATAGAGCTGGACAGGACCTCAATGACCATGTAGTTCAACCCTCATGTTTTACAGTTGAGAATACCAAGGCTCCAACAGTTTAAGTGTCTTGATCAAATGGTTAGTGTCAGGGGTAGGATGTGAAACCCAGATATTTTGACTCAAGAGCCAGTGTTTTTTTACATTGTACCACATAAGAAGCTCCCCCAATGAATGTTTTATGCTCAGGTATGTGCTCTTTCTGTGTCTTTTATTATGTATAATAAAACCTGTTCAATGTTTGATGCTTTGGGATCTTGATTGTTTATATTTGGAGAGATGATGGCCACATTTTGGATAAATCATACATGAATTGATCTCAGTTTTCAACTGGATGAGGGTAGAATAAGTCAAAGGAGCCACACTATGGATTGTGTTAGAAATGAATTTTTCCAGTTTTCACATGGCTAGGGTGGATGAGGAAGAGAAAAGTAATTACCACCAGTAACTCCCACCAAGCAACTGTACCATTTGTAGAAGGAAAAATCCTCTGGAACAAAGGGATTTTTCCCTCAGAGAGGAAAAACAAAGCAATAACTTGGCCACAAGGGCAGCTAGGTGGTGCAGTGAATGCTGGGCTTCAAATCAGGAATACTTATCTTCATAAATTCAAATTCTTCATAAATTCAAATTCAGCCCTAGATACTTGCGAGCTGTGTGACCTTAGAAGTCACTTAACCCTGTTTGCCTCAGTTTCCTTGTCTGTAAAATGATCTAGAGAAGGAAATAGCAAACACTCCAGAATCTGCCAATAAAACCTCAAAATGTGATCATGAAGAGTTAGATGTGACTGAAACAACTCAACAACAACAAACTTTCCCATAAGCAAAGTGACAAATATAGGTTACTAAATCTGTACACTAATTAGAGATAGAAAGTTCCTTGCTTTTGATATCTAAAGAGATACCTAGATAGATAGATTCATAGATAGATACATAGATACATAGACAATCAATAGAGATAGATAGATAGATACATACCTACATAGATACTAGACAATCAATAGAGATAGATAGATAGATAGATAGATAGATAGATAGATAGATAGATAGACACACAAATATCTCCTCATGAATAGTTTGAAATGAAGCAAAAATGCATTTTCCATGATGTATAAAAGCTGGAAGAAACCTTGGATATTACCTGAAATTTCCCCGAAAAAAACTAATACCCAGAAGGAACATATGTTTAAGATCACACCACCCGTCTGAACCCACCTTTTCTGGCTTTCAATCCAAAGCTTTTCAATATACTATACTTTTTTTTTTTCCTTAAGAAACTAAAAACAAAACAAAAACAATTAAGTCATGACAAAGTGTAAGATGTGTTTTGAAATATTTAAGTTTTAAGTCATGTCAGTTATCATGTATACCCCAAAACAGACCAAAAATTTTGCATGACAAGAACTGAGCAGCATTTGTCCCATATTTAACAATTTGGACATCTGTGGAAAAAAAGCCCAGAATATGTTTTTGAATCCAATTTTTAAGCCAAACTCATGGGGCATCCCATCTTGTTTCAAGAAAATTAGTAATGAAGTCTTTCTTCACAAAGGAAAGAAAAATTCTATGACACACCAAGTATGCCATTTTCAGTTTCTTCAAACTTATTATATTGGACTATTTATATTGTACTATGTAGCCAAGTCTCTTAAGCAAACTTTTGTTTGGTTTAGTGGGCCATCCTGAATGAGTATTCCAAAGGGCAGTATCAACACAGAAGAATCAAATATTTTGACTACTTTTAGACTGGAATATGAGTAATACAGATTTAAGTAAAGTGAACCTTGCTGTTTTTGGAGCATGACACGTATTATCCTGCCTGTGAGGAAACCCATACAATTTATAATCCAGACATCTATTCTGGTTTACTCAGCCAAATGGGAAGATCACAGAGAACTGACATGGGTTTCTTCATTGTCATTTACAGGGAATGCCCAATTCATAGTGGGATCATAAGTGGTAAGCCTTAGTCACAAAAGGAACAAGAGAAACTTTTATTCACTGAATTATTTTTTGTCTTGACATTTAAAGAGAAATTACTTTAAGAAAACAGTTTAGAGGAAAAAGTAACTGAGAAAAAGGGTTGAGTCTTAAAATGTTTCCCTGGGTAAAACATGCTATAATCAGAACTGAGGGCATATTTTTCTTTAAGGAGAAATTTATCTACCAATTTATCTCTATATATTTACACATGCATTTCTGTGAATGTATTCTCCCTCTGTGTGTATATAAATGTACACACACACACACACACACAAACACACACACACAAAGTCACCTAGTAATCCTTCAGTCATTGATTATTTAAGCTTTATACAAAACAACAATAATCCTATAATGCGAATGGCATCAGTACTGGGAGTTCTTACCTATAAACTCAAAAAGTTAAGGCGATTCCTACATAATAGACAAATATTTAAATTGCATTCACCCCTCCTAGTAGCCTAAAATATGGACCACCATTAATTTTTTAACAAATAAAGTATTGATTTTAGTACATGTAAAACTGATTTAAATGAACAAAAATCTACTTTGAGCAAAGTCAAGGGAAGTATTTTATTTCATTTATAAGTTTATCTTAATTTATATATCTTTTTTGGAGAATGATGTGTTTCTGAAGAAATGACTAAAGTCTTCATACCAAAGGGAATGCTGACCACCTGGATCCCAGACTCACACAAAAACCTGACATTTGAATCAGACCAAATATTCATCAAGAAAGCCAATCACAAACTATAGTAACTAACTTATTGCAAGATCTGCTCACAGAGTCAGCCAAAAGTCTAAAGGAAGGAGGAAACAGGGCTGCCAGCAAAGCACAGGGAAGTAAGCTAGTATAACAAGAGACCGGCTAGAGTCAATGTAGCCTTCAAAGATGTATATATGGAGAAAGCAGAGTGTAGGGCTCCCATGAGAAAACCCTGGGAAGATCAGAAAGTCCCAAGGTGGTTAGAAAACTGTAATGCCAAGCAAAGGCAACTTCCAAGGTTTGGATTACCAGCATAGCAAACCCCATTTATTCAATGACAGATTAAGGCAAACATTCACAGAACAGAGAAAATCAAAATACAGTGTAACTCATTACTTTAGCAAATAAGTTCTCAATTCAATTGTAAAATTAGTTTCTAATCATGGACAAAATACATTCATTTAGTCAATCACAGAGCACAAAAAAGTCAAAGGTTTCCCACCCCTGGATCACAACTGAATTACAATACCATCCATTAACGCCAAACACTTTCTCAAAAGGGGTAGGAGAGCACAAAAGGCCATCTACCCTTAAGGTACAACAAGGTTAAGATATGATCACAGTGTTCAATGCCCAAGGAGAAGTCCTGTCTTCATCTTGACCCAAGGCAAGTGCTCAGCAATCCTGGTTCCTGGGGAGGCAAAGTCTAACAAAGCCAGAACACACATTGCCAGTGTCCTCATCAAGTCACTCTCTGCCTGCAGAAGAGTCCTAGAATCCCTGAAAACATCAGCTAGGCCCTCTTGCAGGATTTCTGTAAACATACAACAAGAAAATCCTTCTCCAAGGCATCTGAACCAACAGCAAGATTTCCGGACCTCTACAACAGCAGCACTGTCCTTCACAAGCAGGTGAATCTGGCAAAACAACATCAAAACAGACAGACGAAATACCCGCATCACAGCCATGCTTCCTCAGTTCTTGGCAGCTCTGGGTGGCAGTCCTCAAAAGTCCTGGGCAGCTCCAACTGGCCCTCAGCAGTCCGCGACACTGCTCTTTAAAAGTCCCTCTGGCCTTCAGTGTTCAGGCTTTCTCTCTGCTTGGGCTTCTCTCTAAATCCACAGCTCCTCCTAGTTCAGCCCTCTCTCTTCATGTCATCAAGTACATTCCACAAGGGAAACTGGGTGAAGGGGAAGGAACAGGATTCAGGCCATGTATATAACTATCTGCTAAGAGTTTGCTAATTGATGACCTGTATTCAAGTGTACTATATTGTGTTATGAAGCCACTATTCCAGTTGACCATGAGCGAACTTTAAGGGTCATCTTCCAGCTGTTTATGAATCATCTCTTGAGATTCTGTTAAATAAGAATTGCTGATGACCCTCTGTGCCACATCTAGTATAGGAGAAATCTTCAGGATGGAAATCTCTTAGATTTATTCCTTGAAATGACAAGATATGATTTCATTAAGGGGTAGAAAAGGCCAGTTCTTCTATACTCTGACATAATGAGCTGCCGAAGTGGGAAGGGATATCATACTCCCTGCATGGAGTGTTAACACAATCAGCCCAACTGGTACCAGAATACTTGAATGCCTTTACTTCTCCTGTGTATTTCCTCCCTTTAGCATCAGCCTTGTAAGTGATGAAAGGCAAGATGGTAGCAGTAGTATCCTCCAGGCTAGGAGGGTCTGATGGCAGAAGGAAGCATCAACATTGGACATTTCAATCACTACCAGAAGAGAAGTCTACAGAAAGGAGGCTAAATTAGCAGAACTGCCAAATTATGTTTTTACCTTGAAGAAGGTTATATAACATCTATCAGGCTGCAACAAGAGTTGCTAATCATTTTGCTATCTATGCTATGATTCTTTTATTCTTGTCATTACTTTTTCTGCATGGTTATAAGATACATTTTCCATACCTTATCTATGTTTGTATATTGGATACCAATTTTTATTTCCCCACTCCCTTCCTGAGAAATCTCTTAGATTTCAAGCCCTATTTGCAACTGTCCCCAGTATGATGGCGCCAGAATGACTGTCCAATAAATGTGAGAATGGGGATCCTCCTTCATCTTTTTAAAGTCAAGTGATCCTAGATCAGATCCTAAGCAAATGAAAATGGCCAGAAAAAACTGGTAAAAGTTAACTTCTCAAATTGCTGGCCTCTATGCTAGAAACACGTAGAGAGGTGTGTTGAAACCAGTGAGAACTGACTCCCAAAGCTAACTTTAATTTTTAGTATGATTACACCTAGAACACAGTAAGCTAGAAAACAGGGTTTGATTTATTGCTTTGTTGATTTTTTTAACCTTAAGAAAATGATAGAAAAAATGTTAATAATGTAGATTAAACTTTAAAGTGTGTCATTAAGTACAATTACTTTAAAGACTTATAAGTGTACTCCAGCCACACAAAACATACATATCAAAGGTATATTTGCATTAAACCTTTTACATTTTCAGATTCATAGATTCAATACTAACTTTAATTTTAAACTATTTATTACATAAATCTAGGAAGTAAAATGTGTTCTAAGGTATAGCAGATCTTAAACTTAAGTTGTAAACCAGTAAAAATGCAATAATAAAGATATGATAGCAATTAAAGCTGTCATTCTACGCAAGTAAATCATGAGCAGTGGAAATAAAGACTAGTCAGGGCATCCTCCTCCCACCTCTACACACACACACACACACACACATACACACACACACACACACACGCACACACACTTTTAAATATCCTAAATTATGGTTTTCTGAATCATCGAAAAAGAAGAATAACTCATTGTGATCTGACAATGTCTCAGATCTGGTTCCTTTTGACAGATCTATCTTTTATGTGTAAGTGAGAGGAAAAATATTGTTAAAATATGTTCAAGCTAGAAAAGAAGTAAAGAAAACCAGTAACTTTTTTAAACCCTAGAAACTAATAAAGGATGTACAACTATCATTGCCTTCAAAGGAAATTCAACAAATTTTGAAAATACAGCTGCATATATGAATTTTGATTAATTAAATTGAAAATTGACAAAAGTATAACAGTTGGAAAGTAAAAGATACAATAGGTTGAAAAGGTGTCATTTTCTTTTCTGTAGGGTGGAAGCTAGAGTAAGTTGAATTAAAGTGAGTTCAATTAACTGTGACCCTCAACTAGCTTAGTAAACCCCGGATATAATACAATAATTAGAGACCTCTCTAAGTGAATCTGAGGGGAAATCCATGGATAATTTGAGCCATGCCTATCCTTTCTGAGAACTGAGAAGGATTCTGGGAATCACTTTCCCGAAGCTCCCCCAGCATTGAAATTTTGTGAGGATAAAGATAACCTCAGATTCGGCTCTTGAATTTTGAAGTCCCAGTTGGCATTAATAAGATCCATGAGGCATGTTCTGTGGCTTCATAAATTGACTTGTTCTTTAGAAAAACTATGTATAAATGCTCAAAGTATTCTTTTGGCAAGGTTATTCCTTTGATTGCCCACACAGCTGAGAAAAATGTTTTGATAATTTGAGTTAAAGAAAAAAAGATGATTCTGACAGTGTAGGGGCTATTTTTTGTCATTTCTTCCATTAGAAGTTTATTCAACAGGTGACGAGGTGATTGCCTATTTACATGACTGTTGTTTAGAGGTACAGATAATGCATTGTTTTAATTTATATCCCTATGACTGTGTTTTACGCACATATTTTAGAAAAACTGTGTGGTCACAAATCATACCTACATAATTAATACACCAATGTTATTTTCATCTCAAAGTAAAAAGACAGCTCAGTTCACTTTTCACAGAAAACCATACCCTCTGCATTATTTAGCAAGTTATTATGCAAAAACCCTGTAGGTTACATTTATCTCCATCTTCCCATTCTACCACACTGCATCTAATAGTCTGTCATAATACATAATCCTGAGCACAAAACTTAAACATTTGTTGACAAATAGTATGCCTATACCCAAATTTGATCTCTGATTAAATTACCTTGCAAATATGTAAGGTCCGTGTGTTCTCATAAAAGTATGTTTTTTTCTGTGTGAGGCAGCAGCATGATATCTTGTGCTGGACTGAGGAGACCTGGGTATTAGAATAAATACTAATTAAATTAAGTCCCAACTAAGGCATAATTCATTTGTCAACTCAGTTACAGTTTTGGATAAGGCTAGCATCACTGGCTACAGGACAAGGTTGGCTCCTGATACTTTTTTTTGTATTTTTGTAAATTTTTTTATAAATATATTTGTAAATTCAGTAATGGTTGCTTCAGTTATCCAAGCCAATGTCTCCCCCAAAAGTGCTTCATTAAGAATACAAAATATTTCTGAGCCCTTGTTCCACTATTGTATGCTTAATAACTGTCCAAGGATTGCCTTTTTATAACACAATAAAGAAAATCTAGGTGAGAAGTATAAAATTTAATTACGTTACTATTTCACCTGAATTTTGTCAATAGCTTATGTATTTTAAAATAGTCTGATAATTTACTGAATTTCTCAATTTAGTTCTTTAAAAAAAATGTCTAGTTTTGATATTGGAATGAAGGGAAACAAATATGAGAATGATAGAACTTTAACCCTCCAAATCACTTTGTCAGTAAACATTTATTAAGCTCCTACTAGTACAGTGCTAAGCACTATAGGTATAATGTAAGGCAAAAGATAGTTCCTGATTTCAAGGAGCTCATAGCCTAGTGGGAAAGAAATAGTGCAAACAACTATATGCAAATAAGCCAAATAGAGGATAAATTGGAAATAATCAATAGAGGAAATTAAAGCGTATTTTAGTTGAGACATCACGAAAGCCAAGGAAGCCAGAAGGCTGAAATGTTGAGGTAGAGAATTGTAGTTATGGGATTTAGCCAACAAAAATTCCTGAAGTCAGGAATTCCATCTCCATCCTATGAACTTAAAGCGACCTTTTGATTTATCGTACTATGCTAAAGATTTGAACTCTGCCAAAAAAGAAATGAACCAAGGGTTACTAAAGGCAACCTTCCACAACCGGAATAAGCCTCTGTAAATATAAATAGAACTAGTCCTATAGTTAAGAATGGAAAGGAACCATATTAGTGAGAACAATAACAGACATTCAAGGAGAGATGGTATCCTTTTGCCTAC
>JAQQSV010023765.1:0-10313 GCA_028646515.1 Pseudochirops corinnae
AGACATATACCTTTTAAACAACTTCTTTTATATAACAATAACATTTATGCAACACTCATCAGAATGACTCTTTTAAGGCAGGCTGTGCAAAGATTATCAATAATTATTATCATTAACTTATTAATAATAATATTTATAGCAATCAACAAATATTTAGAAACTATTGCTATATTATTATACTATATTTCTTTTACATTCTCTATTATTATTAAATAATATTTTATAGTTATATTATAACAATATATTTGCATTATGAAGATTTATAATTATATATAATTATAATTTATATTATAACATTAAATACATTCGTATTATTAAGATTCATATTATTACTAAAGATCAATAATTATCATCTTTGGAAAGATGATGAAACATACTCTGAGGAAATAAGCTACTTAACCAAGATCACACAGCTGGTATTTCCAACAAAGTAAAAACTTTTATCTTTTCTGTCCATTATGCCATAGTGACTCTAAATGAAAACCAGTGGGGAAATGCCATCACTTTCTCACAAGGCACATAGGGCTCCTGGTGTCTATGATAGTCTACAATTTGATGGGGACTGTGTGGAGAGACTTCCCATTTTCCTCTGGAAGAAAAAAATCTCCACCTCTTCTATAGAGATGATTTCACTTTAGAAGGAAGTACCTTTAGGTACAAAGCTCAATAACTTAAGACCTCCCAAAAAGCTCTTCATAACAAGTCTGGGGCCAACCAAGTTCCATAGGATCTATGACAAATTTGGTGAGAGACTCTGTAGCCATATGGAAATCTAGAGGAAAGCTGAAAGTGAAACACTTCTTCATGGCCAAAGTAAAGTTGAAAAAGGAATTTTCTGTTTTATGAACTTTTAAAGTTCTATCATTTGAAAGATGAGGAAACATGCTTTGAGAAAATAAATCTACCTCACACAGCCCATAAAACAGCAACTCATGCATTCTGGGAGAATAATAACATATTCCAGGTAGATTATAATAAAGAATTAATATTTCATATTTTATATTTACACTACCTCTGTATAGGAACAGCCATGAAATTTCTGGAGGCTCTGAAATTGTCTTGCTATCCCTCGGTGTGGCTGAATATTTCATGGCTAATGTGGACCAGTGAGAGTATCGTTGTTCAGTTGTTTTCGGTCATGAACAAATCATTGTGACCCAATTTGGGGTTTTCTTGGCAAAGATACTGGAGTAGTTTGCCATTTCCTTCTCCAACTCATTTTACAGATGAGGAAACTGAGACAAATGGAGTTAAGTGACTTGCCCAGGGTCACCCAGCTGGTATCTGAGGACATACTTGAACTCAAGTCTTCTTGACTCCAGACCTAGCACTCTATTCACTGTGCCACCTAACTGCCCACGAAAGAGAGTGTATGCCAACCTAAAGTCCTTATTGGTTTCTAACAAAAAGCTATGCCAAAAGCCTTCTGGAATGTCCAAAGGGGATATAACTTGATTATCTCTCTTTACTTCTTCAGAGTTATTCCACATAATAACTTGTTTCACCTTCGTCCTAGGGTTTTGTTCCAGTTCCTTTGAGAATTCAACTAGACAAATATTTGTTGAACTGAAGAAACATGACTAGTGTTTCTGCTTCCAGCTGTCAGCTCCTGAATCATGAATTGAGAATCAAAGAATATTTTAATAGTCTAGCTAGGATTTTGGACATAAACTTCTTTCCTGTTAGGAGTTTCCCTAATCTTCCCTTCTTTCTTCCTCCCCACCCTTCAAATGAAGAAAACTGAATCATGAAAAAGACAATTTGCGTTACCAAAACTCAATTATCTAAACAAGAGAGGTTAAGAAAAATTATACAGCTGATGGTTTCTCTTAGTGTGTTTACATGATGCTGCTCTACATTAATCTCCATTCCCCCCCTCCACTCTCCACTCACCTCACATAGGTTTTCCTAGAGAGACATCTGTTATAGTGTTCATATTTTACCCACTACTGTATGATTTCAATTGCATTTTATTACTGAAAATTCAAGTTTGCATTGACATACATCTAAACATTGAATGAATGAGCCCATTTAAATAGTAAACTTTTAGCAGGTCATTTAAATCAGGTCCACTCTTTTAAAAATGCTTTTTGAATCAGTGTATACTCTGGAACATTAAATAAAACTTTAAAAATAATATCTGTGCTGCAAATAACTTCTCGTGCTTTTTTTGTCGTCTCTATGGAAAAATATGGAATTGTGTCTTTGCCCTGGGTTTCAATTAGCCTTGCTTTACAATTGGCTTTGTAATGTAATAAACATGTTTCCATGTTATAATAATTGGCATATTTCATTACCACTGTCTAATTACTAGCAACAACATGAGAGAGTACATAAGGAAGAATGCCATGCTTTGAGTATAACTGAAGTTCTGTTTACACACACACATACACATACACACACACACACACACACACTTTTTTTGAGATTCAGAAACATTTTGCAAGTTGGGTTTATAAATCATACAGAGAGATGGAGGCAAAGTAAAGCCAGGACTCAACTGTCACATTCCTCCAATGTGACCACAATGTGCTCTGAGCTGGAGGCCTTCACTGGGAGTATTTGCAGAGAAAAATGGCTTGCCAGACTATTAGGAACAAACAGCTTCCACTAGCCAGATATTAGATCAACAATTATTAAATATAATACGAACCATCTTCTTCCACAGCCATAGCATAAAAGCTGCAAATATAAACAGTTGCTAGTGTGTCCTTGAAAATCTAATGATTTTTATCACACTGGACACTTGGCTTACTCTGTGTAACACCTTACTTTTGACTTTGGAAATACCATTTTGCTCTTTCAAAAAAAAACGAAGATCACAATTCCTTACACACTCATTTCAGACCATTCCTTTTCTGTTTTTCCTTCATGTTACTAACTTCCTTTATTTGGCATGAAAACCATGATAAACTTCAAATACCTCTATCAAAATGTTACTGAAAGCTGAGGCTTGCTTTTAGGTTCTATGACATTCATAACAATGTGCATCTGATTTTTGAACATGTTGTTATCCTATGACTTTATTTGCTTACTCAAAATATCTGGTCCAGTAGTGGGAAACCTGTGGCCTCGAGGCCACTCATGGCCTTCTAGGTCCCCAAGTGCAACCCTTTGGCTGAATCCAAACTTCTCAGAATAAATCTCCTTAATAAAAGGATGTGTTGTATAAAACTTGGTCTCAGTCAAAGGGCCACATGTGAGGACCAAGAGTGCCACATCTGGCCTCAAGGTTGCAGGTTCCCCACGTTTGAATTCTGGTCCATTGCAAAGTAAACTCTTGTTAGTGAGAGTCATCACTAAAGAAGAGGAACTCAGACTTTGCTCTGGAGTGCTGAAATATAGAGAGTGGGCAGATTATGTTTGGGTGTACTTTTGACCCCAAGGCCTTGGGCCCACTCCATTCTCCTACTTCACCTCTAGTGAAGTCCATCAGCAGCATAGAAACCCTTGCTGCATCAGGTACATCTCTACCCTGGGCAGCTACCCTCCGGGTGAGTTTCACTCCTTGGAAAAACTAGGCATGCTAGATGTAAGCTCTGTTGCATACAGCGTGGTACAAGTAGGAGACGACTACACTCCTTCCTCTGGAACTCTGAGTAAATTATTTAGCCTTTGTGTAACCCAAATTTATCTGTAAAGAGCATGTAACATCTTACCTCTCTGAAGGCAAGTTCTAGATCAGATGCTCTATTCACAGACTCTGCAGATCTAAGATTGAGATTCTGAATTGAATGGATGCTAATTCTCATAGAAGCTAGCAGACAATCACCACTCTGCTTCTGCAAATGCAGTCTAAGCTTACACAGATAGGTGGCACTGTGGATCCACGACTGGGCCTAGAGTTAGGAAGGCCTGAGTTCAAATCTAGTCCCAGACACTTACTACTTATATAACTCTGGGCAGAACACTTGAACAGTTTGCCTCCCTTTCCTTGTAAAATGGGAATGACAGCAGCACCTGACTCACAGGGTTGTTGTGAGAATTAACTGGAACACAGTAAATTCAGGTCACTTCACCCTGTTTGCCTCAGTTTCCTCATCTGTAAAATGATTTGGAGAAGGAAGTGGCAAACCACTCCAGTGTCTTTGCAAGAAAATGCCTAAATGGGGCCACAGAGTCAGACATGACTGAAACAACTGAACAACAGGTGTTATGCAAATGTTTACCCCTTTTCTTCCCCTTTCCTTTTTAGCAGCCATATCACAGTTTGTCCTGAGCTTTTCATCCACAAGTATTCCTAAATCTTTTTCGGAGATACTACTATTCTTCCTTGTATGCACTATTCTGTATTTTTCATAGTTGATTTTCTGAATCTCAAGTGAAGACCTGATATTTCTCTATTTATATTTTCTCTTGCTAGTTTTGGTCTATTCCTATTTATCGAGATTTTTTATACCTTGATTTTGCTGTCTAGTGTAAGGGTTTTATTTTATCTTAGGTCTATTTCCTGCACAAGTCTGATAAGCATCTCATTGATGCCTTCCTACAAGTCAGTGACAGAAATACTCAATGTAAAAAAAGGGTTAATCATGAAACAATGAGGTTTCTCTCAAGTGATCACAAGAGACATCAAACCCTTCAGGCTGACATTTATCCATTCTATGGTACTTTTTGCAGTCTTTCAGGCAGTTCTGAATTCCATTTTTGCACTTTCATCCAGCCCCTACTCTTTCCTCTTGCTCACAAAGAACACAAGAAATCTGGATTTTGTTTTATTGGTAATATGTAGAGCTAGAGAAAGAGGAAATATGGTCCTCTTCTATGACTGTGCCTATCTGACAGTGAAAGGAGCACTGGATTCAGAGTCAGAGGACCTAGGGTTCAGTTCCCAGCTCTGACACTTACTGGATGTGTGACCGTAGGCCAACCTATTTCCTTAGACCTCAGTTTTCTCAAGTGTAAAAAGATAAGCGAGCATTAAATGATGTCTAAGTCTTTCCAACTCTTAACCTATCATCCTAAAATCCAAAGGTGACACAGAAAGAGGTAACAACACTCCCTTTGTAGCCTTGTAATGAAAAGAATACTCAACCGACACTTAATAATTACTTATTATAAGTACTTACTATGGTAAATATTTAACAAATACTTAATGTAACAATGCTAAGCACAAACCTAGTAATTAGAGACAATCCATCAATCATTCAACAAGCATTTGTTAAGTGCATACTATGTGCCAGGCCACATAGGACAGAAATGGAACAGTCTGTGTCTTACGGGGATGAAAGTCAATCAAGGGAGATAACATTAACATATAGAAGTATATATAGAAAAATTAATTTGGGGGATGACACTGAATGGGGTGGGGGAGGGCATGAGGAAGAGGATCAGGACTGGTAGAGTTTGAGGTGAATTACAAAGGAAGTAGGAAATTCTAAGAGGTGTCATGGAAGAGAAAATGCATTCCAGGTTTTAGGGACAGCCAACGCAAAGACAGAGATTGGAAGTGGAGTGTTGTGTTTGAAGAAGAGCAAGGGGCCAGTTTGGCTGGTCTGAAGATGACAGGAAGAATAATGTATAACCAACTGGAAAAGTATTATCAACAATGATAATAACTACCATTTGTATGATCCTTTAAGCCAAGGCTTGCAAAGCCCTTTAGATTAGAGGCTAGTTTATGTTGAAGAGATTTTAAAAATCAAACAAAGGAGCTCAGATTTTATTCTAGAGGCAAAAAGAAGCCACTGCAGTTAATTAAGTGGAGCGCTGACATAGTCAGAAAGTAAAATAGCTCTAGCTTGTGTGTGAAGGATGACATGAATTGTGAACAGGTGAGACAGGGAGACCAATAGGTAAACTATATTCAGGGCCCCGGCTCTCTCACTTACTAGCTTTTAATCTTTGGAAAAATTCTGCAAGCTTCAATTTCCTAAATAGTAATATGAGTAATAATAGCTGGTTTGCTCACCTCTAATGGAGGTGATAAAGTTCAAGTGAGGTGACAGATGTGAAAATTCTTTGGGAAGTGTTAAGGGCTCTAGAGATTCAAGGGATTAGTAAAGTTCTAGAGAAACACTCAATGCATCAACTGTGCACTGAGATGTATGTTTAATACTGGCATTAGTCAGTTAATTGTCAAGCATTTACTGAGCACTGTGCCAAGCAGCTGGGTGGCACAGTAGATAGAGTGCTGGGCCAGGAATCAAGAAGATTTGAGTTCAAATCTGACCTCAAATAATTATGAGCTGGGCAAGTCACTTCACCTTGTTTGCTTGTTTCCTCATCTGTAAAGTAAGCTGGAGAAGGAAATGGCAAATGATTCCAGTATCTTTGACAAGAAAACTTCAAAAAAGAGGTCACAAGTCGGACATGACTGAAAAATCACTAAACATAATGTGCCAAGCACTGTGCTAAGTGCTGGAGATACAAAGAAAGACAAAGAACAGTCTCTGCTCTCGAGGAGCTGACAGATTAATGGCAGAGACAGCATGCAAACAACCACCTACAAAA
Organism: Pseudochirops corinnae; assembly: GCA_028646515.1. Lineage (NCBI taxonomy): Eukaryota > Metazoa > Chordata > Mammalia > Diprotodontia > Pseudocheiridae > Pseudochirops > Pseudochirops corinnae. Next base: position 6,454 of record JAQQSV010023765.1, read on the forward strand.
AAGCTATACAGAAGATAATCAGAGATAAGTTCAGAGGGAAGCCGTTAAGATTAAGCTTGGGAAAGGCTTCTTGTAGAAGGGACTCAAAGGAAGCCAGAGAAACCAAGAGGTAGAGATGTGGAAGAAGAGGGCTCCAAGGATGGGGGATAGCCCAGTAAAAATGCCTGGTGTCAGAAAACTGTCATATGTGAGGAATAGCAGGAAGGTCTGTGTCACTGGATCTCAGATGTAAGAAAACTAGAAGATTGGAAAGAGCTTTAAAAGCCAAGCTGAGGATCTGTATTTGATCTCTGAGGTAACAGAGAGTCACTGGAGTTTCTTGAGAAAGAGAGTGACAAGATCAGACCTGGGTTTTGGGAAGACCAATCCAATGGGCAGATGAAAGACTAGAGTGGGGAAAGACTGAGGCAGGGTGATCAACTAGCAGATCATTGCAATGAAGTGATGAGAGTCTACACCAGGGTGGTGGCAATGTCAGAGGAGTGGAAAGGGTATATAGGTGACAGATGCTATGAAAGTGGGACTGACAGTAACTGACAAATGATTAGAAATGGGAAGGGGATAAAAGAAAATGAGTGAAAGATGGCACCTAGGTTGTGAATCTGGGTGACTGGCAGGATAGTGGTACCCTCAAAATTAGGGTTACAGTAGTTCAGAGGAGGAAAGATTTTGGAGAAAAATATAAGTTCAGGATTTGACATGAAAGAGACTAGGGTTGGATAAGTAGATCTGAAAATCCATTAGCATAGAGATGACAATTTATGGAAGCTAATGAAATCACCAAATGGAATAGTATATAGGAGAAAGGAAGATGGCCCAGGATAGAATCTTAGTGGACACTCATAATTAGGGAGGACAACCTGGATGAAGACACAGCAAAAGAGACTGAGAAGGAATATTCGGAGAGGGAGGAGGAGGAGGAAGAAGAAGAGGAGAGAGAATTTTTTGAGAATGGGGGGAGACATAGGCATGTTTATAGACAATAGGGAAGCAACCAGGAGACAGGGAAAGATTATATTGTATTATAATAATCATTATTATAAATTCATAAATCATTAGAAGAGAATTCAGAAATCATCTGGTTTAATTCCTTTCTTTTACATGTGAAGAAAATGAAGAAGTCCAGAGAGACTGAGTTCCTTAAATGAAAGTATAAGTTTGTTGTAAAACTGGGGCTCATAATGAGATTTCCTGATACTTTTGGTAATCGGGTGATATCTAGACCACTGATATCTACAGATAGTTGTACTTCATTTCAAAAATTCATATTTCTAAAAAGCTAAATGAAATAAATATAAGTTCAAAAAGTATTAAATTGTCTGGAATAAAGTCTGTAGGATTTTTTTTTTGTTTGGTTTGGATTGGTTTTTTGCTTTATTATTAGTACTTTATCATCAGAACATCAGTGTTCACAATAAACTAAAAAAATAAGATGGTTATATTAAAAATATTTAATTTCTTTAAATTATGCATCTATAAAATGAAAAGCTAAATAAGAAGTAGCTTTCTATCCATTTTTTTTTTCAAAAAGTATACTATTTTCTATTGCCAACTTAAAACTTCGGAAGGAATATGGCACATTTTTGAAAATCACTTTGGTATGAACTCAAAGATAGAACAATACTTCCTCAAATAATTCATCTGAATTATACTGACAAGTTAAATAAATTCAACCAAAATATTAATATTTTTAATTGTAAAACTATGCAAACTAGGCTTGGATACTGTCAGTGGGTAAAAGTACAAAAAGATATTTTGAATTCTACATTTTTCACTTAAAATACCATGTTGGAAAAATAAGAGACAATCTTTCATTAGTTAATGAAATTAAGTTGAAATTATATTCACTTTAGTATTTTATTGCATTTTTCAGGATAAAATATTTCTAATATTTTTCCAAAGACAAGTAAAACAATTTATCTTTCTTAAAAATTCAATATAGAAAAGATTTTTCTAAGTGTCTGAATTTAACAGTGTTCAAATTACGTGGAAAGAGCACTGGATTTGTAGTCGGAAAAATGAGCTTTAAATCCCACCATAGATAAAACCTATGTGAATACAGACAGATTCTTCAACCTTTCTAGGTCTCATTTATCTCATATGAAATATGGGAGTACTAATATTTGTACTGCCTAGATGAGATTGCTATGAGCAAAGCACTTTGAAAACCTAAATGTCCTATACAATACAAATTAATATTATATATTAATTTTAATTCTTATTTGAAGTGAATGATTAATTTCCTTTAGTCCAACAGCATGTAGTATTATTAAGTGTTGTTTTGTTATCATGTGTATTACATTGTTGTAATTTTGCACATTAATTGTATGTCAGAAACTGATTATATTTGTAACTTTATACTAAATTTTAATTCATCTTTTATATGACTTGTAAATTTACTTCACACTTGATCAACAAGCATTAAGTACCTACTGTGTATCAAGCATGGTGCTAGATACTACAGATGCAAAGGAGAGAAAAATGAAACAATCCCTTCTTCAAGTAACTTACATTCTATTCCTGGAAACAATGTGCATACATACAAAACAAATACAAGGTAATTGGGAGAGAGAGAAAAACATGAAGCAAAGTGGTCCATTTTAAGCTGGCCTTATTTAAATTATTGAGTTACACTTTTTTATAGAAATAAAGGAAGACTTAAATTACTTGGGAGACATTCATTGTTCATGGCTAGGCTGCAATAATATAATAAAAAATTATAATACTGTACAAAATGATTTTCAGATTTAGTGCATTAACCAAATAACCTATTTTTATAGAACTAAGTAAAATAAAATTAATCTCAGTACAAAAAAAGTAAAGAATATGAATGGAAACAATCCAAAAAGGAAGAATAAAAGAGGGCTTATAGTACTAGAACTTAAGCTATAATATAAAAGAGAAATCATCAAAATTAGAAGTTACAGTTTAAGAAAAATTTTAAGTTGGCCAAAGATCAAACTAGTAAAGAGAGACCCAGATGCACTTAAGCATCATAGCAGTTAGTGTTTGATAAGTCTAAGAACAAAAATCCTGGAGAAGGAATTCCTTAATTGAAAATAATGGACAAAAGGGAAAGGAATACTATTGTGCTATAAGAAACAATAAAGAGAATTAGAGAAACTTGGGAAGACATATATGAACTGATGAAAAGCAAAGCAAGAATTCACAAAAATAAGCAAAATAATATAAAGAAAAACAATAATGAAAGACATCAAAACTCTGATTTCTAAAAGGCATTAATAGAAATAATAATTATAGCCAATGGGTACTATAGTCACAAATCTAGAAGACTTCCTCCCTCCCCCGAACAAAGAAATGATGGATGTTAGGTATGGAAGGCGGCATACATTGTCACATACAGCCAATTGTGTTGTTCTGTTTTGTTTATCTAAATGTATTGTTACAATGGTGAGTTCTATTGGATAATGTTGAGCATTAGGAAGTAACGGTGTATTTTTTAAAAAGTATAAAAAATCCTTCTATAAGTCTAGAAAAATAACTATCTCATATCACTTCCTCTCTCTTGGGATTCTTGTAATCTACACAACTACTGAAGTTGTTATCTCATATCCACTTGAAATTTGCAGTCAGTTCTTTTAATCTAGTCTTTTCACTTATAAGAACATTCCACACTTTTTGAGAGTGACAGCTTGGTGCTGTGGAAAAGGTGCTCGATCTGGAGTCAAAGAATGTGAATTTGAATCATCATTCAGTCCCTCACTAATTGAGTAATATTGGATATATCATTTAATTCCTATGGGCCTTGGTTTATAACTTTATAAAATTAAGGTGTTAGATAATATGAGTGTAAAACTGAAGTCTTTTGTAACCTTTTATAAAAGATAATATTTTTTTTT
>JAQQSV010023766.1:0-10313 GCA_028646515.1 Pseudochirops corinnae
TTCAGAAGCAGACAGCTCCAAGGTCCTTGTCCAATCCTCAGAAGTAGACAGCTTCCAGGTCCTTCTCCAGTCCTCAGTGCAGTCCCTGGCACACACTTAAGTTCACAGGGTCCAGCACATCTCAAACTCTTCACCACTTCTCTTGTCTGGAACTCAAGGATCAGCCAGGCCACGAACAAACAAAGTCTTATCCTGGTCATGCTTCTTCAGGCAAGCCCTCTCAGCCTTCCAGGCAAGCCCTCACCATATTTTGGTCTTAGGAAAACTCCAACTCAGTTCTCAGTCAGTTCTCAGCTTACAGATGCTGGGAGAGAAACTCTCTCTCTCCCTCTGTCTCTCTCTCTCAGCTGGCCTCAGTCTCCAGGATTCTTCCTTCACCAGGGGCAGTGTTCCAATTCTGTCTCTCTGTTTCTCTCTGCCTCAGCTGACTTCAGTCCCCAGGATTCTTCCTTCAAGGGGAGCAAAATTCCAATTCTGTCTCTGTCTCTGGAATTCTTGCATATATACACACCTCAGCCAATCCCCTTCTTCCACATCAAAAGGGGAGTTCATGCCTTCTCAACAGTGGGACAGAGTTTGCACCTTCCACACTTAGCACTTAGTACTAAGTGCTAAGTGTCCTGCTAAACTAATTACTATTACAAGTGGCCAAAGTAGTGGCCCTGCAGCCACCTCCACATGGCTGCTTCAGAAGGTTCCAGATTGCATATTGCAGGGGGGCAAAGTGATCATTCAGAAGCTAAATGCCCTTGCCTGAGTTGCCTGGATCTGGATCACAGTCTTGGGTAGTGGTTCTGAGGTTCATTTTCAGTAAGCAAAAGCTGGTGGGGGTTGCAGAAACAGTGGCCTCCTAATAGCTCTGGCAGCTGTAAAAACTCCAGTGGCTTGGGACAGAGCCCTTCCCTCTAAAAGCAGAGTTCTACTGAACCTAAAACTAAAGTAATTGACTGGCAACATGAGCAGGCAAAGGAAGCAAAACAAACCCAGCAATGCAACTTTACATTCCTTTTCTGGGGACAAAAAGGATGAAAGTATCAAATGGGAGGAAGAAAATACAGTCAGAATTCCCACACCAAAAGCTTCCAAGAAAAATGTAGACTGGTTACAAGCCATAGAGCAGCTTAAGAAGGATTTTGAAAACAAAATAAGAGAAGTGGAGGAAAAATTGGGAACAACCTGACTGAAAAGAATAACACCTTAAAAAATAGATTAACTCAAATAGCAAAAGAGGTCCAAAAAACCAATGAGGAGAAGAATACCTTAAAAAGCCAAATTTGCCAGATAGAAAAAAGAATCTCAAAAGCATTCTGAAGAGAATAATTCCTTCAGAATTAGAGTGGAGCAAATGGAAGCAAATGATTTTATGAGAAATCAAGATATTATTAAACACATCTAAACAAATGAAAAAATAGAAGGCAATGTGAAATATCTTCTTGAAAAAACCAATGACCTGGAAAATAGATCCAAGAGAGACAATTTAAAAATTATTGGACTACCTGAAAGCCATGATCGAAAAAAGAACCTAGAAAACACCCTTCAAGAAATTCTCAAGGAAAATTTTCCTGATATTTTAGAAACAGAGGGCAAAACAGAACTTGGAAGAATTCATCAATCATCTATTGAAAAAGATCCCCAAAAGAAAACTCCCAGGAATGTTATACCCAGGTTCCAGAGTTCCCAGATCAAGGAGAAAATATTACCATCTGCCAAGAAGAAACAATTTCAATACTGTGGAAACACAATCAGGATAATCCAAGATCTAGCAGCTTGTACATTAAGGGATCAAACAGCCTGGAATATGATATTCTGGAGATCAAGGGAGCTAGGATTAAAACCAAGAATCACCTACCCAGGAAAATGGAGTATAATGTTCCAGGGGAAAATATGATCATTCCATGAGGTGAAAGACTTTCAAACATTCTTGCCAAAACAAACAAGAACTGAAAAGAAAATTTGACACTCAAATGTAAGAAGCATGAGAAGATAAACATGGAAAAGAATGAATAAGGAACTTTTCAAAATTGAACTATTTACATTGCAACATGGAAAAATGATTATTTTAACTTATGAAACTTTTCTCAGTATGAGGATAAATGAGCGAAGACAAATGTGTATATATATATACATATATATATATATACATATATATATGTGTATGTATACAGATACATATGCCTGTATATTAGTGTGTATATATATACATATATGCTTATGAATACATATCTGACTATAGGTATATATGTGAACCTAGAGGGCATAGGATCAATTCAATAGGAAGGGATGATACTTTAAAAACTGAAATTGTGAGGTGGGAGAGGAATAGTATGAGGGGAGACAGGGAGAGACAGAATCGGGTTAATCCTCTCATGTAGAAGAGGTAAGGGATAATTGTTACAATGGAGGGGAAGAGCAGGAAGGCAAAAGGGAATGGGTCAACCTTACTCTCATTGAATTTGACTTAGGGAAGGAATGACATACACTCTAAATTGGGTCTCTTGGCCTACAGGACAGTAGGGGGAAAGGGAATGAGAGGCAGGAGGATGGAGGGGAGGGCAGTTTGGGGTGGAGAGTTGGTAGAAGCACACACTTTTGTAAGGGAAGATGTACAATGTAGAGAATAGAACAAGTGGGGGGTGGAATAGGAAGGAGGGAAATATACAGGTACTGTGGAAGGGAGATCCATCTTACCCTACCAGAAAGTCAGATGGTTGATGGTGGAAGATATTGGAGAGAGCTGATTGGGAGTAGGATCACTGTTTTGTGATGTGGGGTAGGCAAAAGATAGGGAGAAAATCTGTAACTCAAAAACTTGTGGAAATGAATGATGCAAACTAAAATAAAATTTAAAAAAATAAAGACTATTTTCCAAATTATACAACTACAGCCTATCTGCATTTTGCAATACTCAGCATTCCTTCCGTTGTACTTATTCTTCTATACATACACTTCTGTATTTATAAAGTTTTATTTTGTTTTCTTTTAGAATGCTTAGATAGCTCAAATTAGTTATCATCCCCTTTGTGAAGCTTGGAGTCAGCTCTCCTCATATTTTCTTATATTTACCTGTATGTAAATTGTATCCCTCAAAGGTCTTTGATGACACTTTTTGTTCTGTTCTTTATTAATTTGATTTTGTATCTCTGGTGCCTAGAATGGAGTGTTGTATGTGTTAAGCACTGAATAAATGGCAAATAGAATATATTTTTATTCATTCATTCATTTATTCATTCACTCATTGATTTAAGAAATATTATCACCTTTATATAGATAACTACCACATATTTGTCTTGATCCAAATTTTCACTTATGAAAGACAAGACACAATCTCACATTATCTGCTGAAAAGTCATCCAAATGTCTTTCCAGTACCTTACAAGTATCATATATAAAATATTCCCTCCATTTGATTTCTTCTTCTCATTATTAACATAATTTTATTAATGGCACACCATTTCCCAGTCACTCATAATACAAATTGAGGAATCACCTTTGACATCTTACTTTGGCAATATAATATCTCCCACATCCTTTCTAGTCCTATTTCCAACACCTCATTTCAGGTTCTCATTACTTTTTTGTTTTTTTAGACTACTGCAGATTTCTACGTATAATACCTTCTTATAGTCTTCCTTCAGACAAGGGGCCATCTCCAGTCTTCCTAATTTATATCATCACTGGACATGGATGGCTCTGGAGGAGAGAGTGAGGCAGAAGACTGTGCACAGTCCTACCTCACTTAAGTCCAATTCATTTGCAAATCATGACATCATATTACTGATGTCCTGGTCTTCTTCTAGAAGAAAGGACAAACAACAAACAGACACTAAAGTCCAAAAAAACTCCCAGGCAATCCTGCACACAATATTATCAGGCTACTTTTCTTAATGAATCATGAGGATCTTGGTACTCTACTACTAGCTCCCTCTTGAGTTAAATCAAAACCCTTTACCCTGTCTCCTTCAACCTATTTCAATGTAGTTTTCACCCAGCTAGTTGGGTAACTCAGCTTTTCCTCTCCTTCTTCCTCTCACTCTCCTTCACCTCCTCTCCAAAGGAAGGTAAATTTTGATGGTCAGAAGGTGCCCACTTAACTTAAGGTTTACTGGCTAGATTTCTTTCCTTCCTTCCTTCCTTCCTTCCTTGCTTCCTTCTTTCCTTCTTTCCTTCTTTCGTTCTTTCCTTCCTACTTTCCTTCCTTTTTCTCTTTCTTTAACAATACCTTAAACATAGTTTACTTTGAAGCTCATAGATTGAACCACTATAGGTCCCTGCCCAATCTCCACTGAATGGCTGCATTTTGGGCCCTACTGGCTTAGAGTCAAAGTCAATGATCACTGTTTCTCTTTGGAACAGCAATGGTGATAATTTTCCCCTTCCAGATTGATTTTTTTCTTTTTCTATTTAAGGGGGCATCCCTTTGCTCAATTCTTAAAGAAGTCTATTCTCTGAATGGCATTACCTCACTCTAAGTGAGTGACAAGGTCTTTTCCTAAAAGTACCAGGGTCTGCCATTACATCCTGGGTCACCTCCAATCATCCTGAGGAATATATGGTCACTGGATCCAGATAGCTCTGGAGGAGAAATAAGACTGGAGACCTTCCTGTGCCCTCCCTCACTCAAACTGAAGTCAGTGGCAAATCATGTCATCATTTCTCTGATGCCATGGCCCTCTTTGAAAATGGATAAACACAATAAATTCAAACTTCCTCAAAGATCCATGATCTTTCCCCTATATACTTTTACCTGTCCTAAACTTTATCCCTGACACATTCTCCTTAGCAACTCCACCTTTCACATCTAGCTCATCCTTTAAAAGAGAGAACATATGCTTTGTCACATACCTCCTCTTTCATGGAGTCTATTTCTACTCAGAAAAATCTCATCACTCTCTCCTTAAATTCTAATTTATTTTCTGTAATGCTCTTTTCTCTCAACTAGATGTTGCTTCTGTCTTCTACTTTGAGAACAAAGTCTAGTGCTTTGCAAAAACATTAGATTAGTTTAACAAGTATTTGTATTTTATGCCTGTTTAGACACCCTAGACAGTGTAACAGAATTCCAAAATAACATTTTTTATTTTAGTGCCTCCCTTCTCCAGACCATTGACTTTCTGGTGACTATCTCAAAAGAGATCATTTCATAAGCACATGAAAAAAACGCTCTAAATCACTATTGATTCAAGAAATGCAGAACAAAACAACTTTGAAGTACCACATCTCACCAGTCAGATTGGCTATAATGAAAAAACAGAAAATGACAAATGTTGGAGAGGATGTGGAAAAATTGGAACACTAATGCATTGTTGGTGGAGTTGTGGAGAACAATCTGGAAGTATGCCCAAAGGGCTATAAATAATTGCATACCCTCTGACCCAGTAATACCACTTCTGGGGTTGTATCCCAACGAGATCATAGAAGACCCATATGTACAAAAATATTTATTGCAGCTCTCCTTGTGGTGGCAAAAAACTGGAAATTAAGTGGCTGCCCATCATTTAGGAAATGGCTAAACAAGGTGGTATATGAATGTAATGGAATATTATTGTGTTATAAGAAATGAAGAGCAGATGGACTTCATATTTACCTGGAGAATCTTATATAAACTGATGCTAAGTGAGAAGAGCAGAACCAGGAAAAATTTGTATATAATCATAGACACATCGTATGTGTGACAACGAAGTTTGATAAACCGGACTCTTCTCAGCAACACACAATTATAAGACAACTCTACAAGTCTCAGGATGGAAGGAGATATCTACATTCAGAGAAAGATCTAGAAAGAACAGAATTTAAATGGAGACTGAAGTTTTGTTTCTTCTTTCCCATTGTTCACTCCATCAGTTACAACCCTCTATACAACCAGACTAATGTCCAATGCAGAAGTATTTGCAGATCCTATTGATTGCATACTGCCCTGGGTGGGGGGAGAGGGAGGGGATAAAATTTCAAACTCAAGGGATTGTGGAACTGAATCTTGTAAACGAAAAGTAAATAAACAAATCATTTTTTTTTTAAAAAAGAAGTGATCATTTCTTGATAATTGCAACCCTCGTGTTTCTAAACAAATTTTGACTAGAAGTCTCAAAGTTCTGGAGAATATGACTGACAGCACTACCCCATTTTTAAACTATATATTGTTATCAAGATAAAACACACAGATTTAGTGCACTATATTGTGGTGTATCATTCATTACTATAGAACCTATCTTTCAGTCAATCACATTACAGCATCAACCTAGACTTATTGTTAACTGGATAACCTCTGTATCTTGGGGTTTAAGAATATGTAGGGATGATAACTAGTAATGGGTGATAGGTTTTGGCTGGTTCTTACAGCTTTTGGATATTAAAGCAAAGAAAAAATATGGGAGCAATAAGAATACTTATTGTAATTATGCAATTAAAAATAATTTCATAAATAAACTAGGATGAGACTATACTGATGTAAAATAACTATAAATAATTAGAATGACTATACTGATATAATTACTGTAGGCTTCATGATTATTTTCTGTATTCATTATAAAAAAAATTCAAAACGACTTCTTTAACTCCATAGTGGAAACTTTCAACCATGATTGAAATGTACTCATAGAGATTTTAGAACGATTACTTGAGGGCATGGACTAAGAAGGTCAATGTGGTCAATGAAAATTCATTTTGGATAGAGGTTTTTAATCTTGGGAAATTTTTTTTTAAATTTGATAACTATGGAGCAATGTAATTAATCTCTTTTTTATTTTGTGCCTTTAAAAACATTATTCTGAGAAGGGCTCCAAATTCTTTGCTAGACTAAAACAAGATTTATATGACATCAAAAATGCAAAATAATTCCTGCGTCTAGAGCTAGAGGAGAAGTCAGGAAGTCCCATAGGTACCTAAAGGCACCAGATTCATGGAAAGGGATCATGAAAGAAGACCCCAGTAGCATATTCTAATGATAGAACACTAAATAGCTGAAGGATTTCTTTTACATAGGGTAGAGGAGACTGAACATTTTGGGAAATTCCTTTAGTTTGTCTGAATAAGAATATGATAGGATGAATTGGTAGCAGAACACAAAGGAAATTCTGGTAGTTAACCCTGAAGCCTTTAAAAAGAGAATAGATAACCACTGTGAATATCTTTAGTAGACAGGCTTAGTCACATATCGTAAAACTTTATTTTTTCTAGTTATGCATATTTCCCATGATAGTACTGATTCTTGCAACTTAAAATGATTACCTACTTATTAAATCATGGGGAATTAAGTCACAATACAAATAATTAATAATGGTTAATTGTCAATTGTTTTAGGTAGCATCCAGAAAAATGAAGTGAAGTAAAAATGAGAATTATTACTGTAAACTAACCTAATGTAACATGTACAAAACAGCACATAATTGCAGAGCCAAATAGAGTCAGATAATTTACTGAAATGAAATACATAATATTCAACATAATTCATGACAAAAGAAATACCAATTTACTCTGATGTACAGTTCAAAAAATTATCATAATGAATTTTCTATGTTAAGTAATGTGAAATGCCAGTGGACTGGGTACACAGGTGCAATTCCTGAATTCAGTTTTTAATTCTCATATGTGTCAAATTTAAATGCAAATTAGAGCTAATTTACAAAAATATGTTAATGGGTTTCAAAATACTGAATCAAATTATACATGGATGTGATCCTTAAAGGCTGCCAAAGATGTCCATTTTAAGTTCTCCCTCACCTCAAATAAGAGTGCCTAATAAAACCTGTTGTTCATGTAACAGCCATCATTTTCTACAATTTATCTAAAATCTGAATTGTAAACGGTTCTTGCAAATGTCAGCTGGAATTCTTAGTATTATTAGAGTATTCAAGCGTATCCAGGGGGAGGGAAAATTTACTTTTAATGATGCAATTTCATTTACTTTTTGGTATACTTTAGCTTCTCTGTTCTGTGTCTTAATGGTTACTGCTTGAATGGTCTCATTTGGCTCATTGCACTGAGATGAATTGCTATTTGCTTGTTGGAAAAGTTTTGTAACTGACTAATTACATAACTCATTACAACGTTTTAGTCACCTCAACAACCATAAGTTAGATATGTAATTCTATTCTTCATCATCTAAATTCAATTTGATGAAGGTTAAATAAATGCTAGGTTTGTTTAAGAAAACTGATGCACTGAGAAAAATAATCATTAACAGAATTAAGGAAAATGTTCTGAGTTCCTTCATGTTCAAAAGCTCTTAGCATATCCATCAGAGAACACATAGATTTACTAAGGATAACATTTTTGTATAGAATTGAATTTAGCAATTATAACATTTCTTGTATTAAATTGTAAGCATGTAGAAATGAATTATGTGCCCCTCTACTCTGCCTCCAGTACAAAGGAAAAATAAATTCTCTGGAAAACATGTGAATTCTTCTTGTTGTATGTCCTTTCTACCCACCATTGTTCTTTAATCTGGCACAGAATAAAATTCCCAAGTTCCTCGTAGTAGTAGCTGTAAGGGTCATTGAACTGGCATCTTAGCAATAGTAGGGAGCTAACATCTGACCTAGCATTTGGACTTGACTGTAAAAAGAAAGTGAAGATAAGTGATTATGGGTATAGGACATTCCTTATATTTTCTAATTCAAGTGATGTATTAGTAAGTTTGCTGAAGTCATCCCTCCTAATCCTTTCCTCTGCTATATGATTCACTCTAATATGAGAGATGGGCAATGGAGAGAGATATTGGAAAATGAAAGCACTATAAAAGAAATAATAGTAATAGATTCTTAAAAGGAACATAGAGCCTGATCAAGGAGTCATTCAGAAAATAGCTAGGTAGACAAAGAAACACACTATATCACCTCTTCTTTTTTAAAGTGTTTTATTTTTTTAAATGCATAAACAGTCACCTTTTCACCATCCCACTACACACATCCCACCCAAATTGAATACATAGGCAAAAATATGCAAACTTTTGTATTCAATTAAAACCAATGTTCACTTTGGCCATTTGTAATGGGAAGAATTTGAAGATTTTCTCTGCTCCTTAATGGGCCTCACTTAGAGCCCAACAAGAGAAGCTTACTTACAAGTGGTTTGCAAATTGGAGGAAAGGACATGGGCTCACAATCAAGAATAACTTATACACCAAAACTAAACATAATGTTATTCAGGAAAACATGAATCATTAATGAAATATAGACCTTGCAAGCATTAATGATGAAAAGATGAAAGTTACCAATAAACTTTGGTGTACAAACACAGGATTTAAAGAAACATGCAAAGGTAAGCATGAGTGAACAACGATAAAACACTTAAACAAAGATTAATTGCTTAAATTTGAATATGGGAGATGATATGTGCCCATTCTGAACTATTTTATTTTCAAACTTTATAGAGAAATTTCAATTACAAAAGGCCTAAGATTGATTTTCTTATGTCTACATGAGCTTAAGGTTATTAAGAAAAGAAGAGAAAAAGATGAGTTGAGAAATACACTGGAGCATGACTGAAAGGGAAAGGAAGTTTAGGGAATGTTAGCTCACATACTCAGGATACATGAGTAAAAATCTACACAAACAAGATAGAAGTGATGGGGGGAGGAGTTGATACTTGAGCCTCATTTTTATCTGAACACCTCTGGTTCTTTTTGCTTGTTTGCTTTTTGCAAGGCAATTGGGGTTGTGATCTGCCCAAGTCACACAGCTAGTAAGTGTGTCTAGTGTCTGAGGTCAAATTTGAACTCAGGTCCTCCTGACTCCAGGGCCAGTACTCTATTCACTGTGCCACCTAGCTGCTCCTTTTCAAGCTCTTTTTACATGGCATCCTCATTTATCCTTATAGACTTCACCTTCATCCCCATCCTGTAAAATCCATTCCTTCTGCCAAGACTCAGCTCAGGTGGCTTCCTTTTAATTTTTTGCAATGTACATTCAACTTTATCTCCATGAATATATACCATTATTATAGTTTGACTTTTTCTAAGCATACATCATATTGATTATTAGGGACAACAAAATATAATTACTGATCCTGTTTCATTATGGGCCCAACTTGAAATGCTTAACTTCATTACATGAATAGCCACTAAAATATTGCAAATGGTCATTGAAGTGTGCTATCTGATGGTGCCAAATTTTCTTTTTTTTCTCCTTAGCATAATACCCATTTTTAGAAGCCACAGAATTAAAAAGAAAACAAAAGTAGCACTAAGACATGTGAATATCACAGATTTCAGCACTCAACTAACAGAGGACTAACTAAAGGTAGGGAAACCAACTTAATTTGATTTCCTTTGATTCAGGTAAGATAGTCTGAATCAGTCTAATGTTAGTAATAGA
>JAQQSV010023767.1:0-10313 GCA_028646515.1 Pseudochirops corinnae
CCTAGGAATATTATAGCCAAATTCCAGAGCTCTCAGGTCAAGGAGAAAATATTACAAGCAGCCAGGAAGAAACAATTTGATTATTGTGGAAACACAATCAGGATAACACAAAATCTAGCAGCTTCTACACTAAGAGATTGAAGGGCTTGGAATATGATATTCCAGAGGTCAAAGAAGCTAGGATTAAAACCAAGAATCATCTACCCAGCAAAACTGAGTATAATGCTTCAGGGGAAAATATGGTCATTCAGTGAAATGGAGGACTTCAAAGACCAGAGCTGAACAGAAAATTTCACTTTCAAATACAAGAAGCAAGAGAAGCATGAGAAAGTAAATAGGAAAAGAAATCATAAGGAACTTGTTAAAGTTAAATTATTTACATTCCTACACGGAAAAAAGATCATTGTAACTCATGAGACTTTTCTCAGTGTGAGGATAGATGAAGGGAATATATATATGTACATATATATGTACATATGTATGTATACACACATATATGTTTATATAGGAGGATTATGGGAGTGTGTGTATATATGTGCACATGTATAAATAGACAGAGGGCACAGGATCAATTGAATAGGAAAGGATGATATGGAAAAAATAAAATTAAGAGGTGAGAGAGGAATATGAGAGGAGATAGGGATGGATAGAATAGGGTAAATTATCTCATATAAAAGAGGCAAGAGAAAACTCATAAACGGACAGGAAGGTGAAAGGGAATGGGACAACCATACTCTCCTTGAATTTGGCTTAAGGAGGGAATAATGTACACACTCAATTGGGTATCTTACCCACAGGCAAGTTGGGGGAATGGTTTAAGAGGTGGGTGATGATAGAAGGGAGGACAGACTGGGATAGGACGTAGTCAGAAGCACACAGTTTTAAAAAGGGACAAGGTCAAAGTAGAAAATAGAATCAGTGAGGGGCTGGTTAGGATGGAGGGAAATATAGTTAGTCTTTCACAATATATCTACTATGGAAATGTTCTGCGTAACTACACATGCACAACCTATATTGAATTGCTTATCTTCCCATTGGGGGTGGGTGAGGAGAGAAGAAGGGAAAGAACATCAAACTCAAATTATAAAAACAAATGTTAAAAAAACTATTGTTACATGCAACTGTGAAATAAAATATACAGACAATGGGGTGCAGAAATCCATCTTGCCATAAATGAAAGGAAGGGGGAAGGAGGGAAGGAGAAAGATGGAGGAATAAATGAGAAGGCAGACTGAGGTAAGGAGTAATCAGTATGCATGCTATCTTGGGGTAGGGGTAGAGGAGAGATGGGGAGAAAATTTGGAACTCAAAATCTTGTGGAAATGAATATTGAAAGCTAAAAATAAATAAATTCTGGAATAAAAAAAAAGGTATGTTGAAACCATCCTTATGAAGAAACCAAAGTTTTAAAAACAAATGTTAAAAAAAATTGTTTTTTACATGCAACTGGGAAATAAGATATGCAGGCACTGGAGTATAGAGATTCATCTTGCCTACTAGAAAGTTAGAGGGGGAATGAGGGAGGATATAAGAGAGAGCTGATTAGGGGAAAGGGTATTCAATAGGCTCACTATTTGGGAGGGATAGGAGAAGGACAGGGAGAAAATTTGTAACTCAAAATCTTGTGGAGATTAATGTTGAAAACTAAAAATAAACAAATTTAAAAAGAAGAATTGATATAAGGATATTCTCTTGGTCCCTTTGAAGAACTTTGAAATCAATTGTGGAACATGAGAGACACTGGCATGTAACTGCATAGCATGGCATGCTTGCATCAAAGAAAATGCTATCCTCTATGAGCAAAGCAGAATTGCAGTAGCTCAAAGGAAACATGAGATGAACAAGCTTAGTGACATCTCTACTCGACACATTTACATGGATTATTTGTGCCTGATGTGTGGTAGAGCCTTCTGAGTTCATATTGCTCTGATCAGCCACAGATGGAAATATTTTACCTTGCACCTAAAAAATGATGTCATTTTGGTCCTCTTCAAGCCGGAATGACAGCAACCAGTTCTATACTCTATACACTATACACTATATGTTTTTTGAACAAATATATAAATGAAAGAATAAGAGATGGTCCTACATAAAATGGTTATAAATTAAGAGCTGGAAGGTCCTGGAAATGTCCTTAAAGAACATTTTATAGATGAAGAACTTGGGTCCAGAATGCTAAAATGCCTTGCTCAAATTCATATAGGAAGTAATCAGCAGAGCCAGAATTTGAGCCCAAGTGTCCTTACTCCAAATTTTGTGCTCTATTCACTGTCAATCAATTAGCTAACAAGCATTTATTAAGTGCTTGCTGTGTGTCAAATAAATACAAGCAAAAGGAAAAAGTCCCTGCTCTTAAGGAGCTCATAATCTCATGCAGAAAGATAGCACATAAAAGGAATCTGAAAAGTGGACACAGAAAAGTGTACCCGTCACAGGGGCATGGTAGGGAAAGTTTGGAGAGGAGTAAGATGATGGCTAGTATAAGTGCCTTCCCTAAAAGGAGAGAGAGAGAACTCAAGGATAGAGTATACTTGCAATTCCAGCCTGGACTGAAGCTTTAAGATGAAGAGCTAGGGAATGAAAGAAAAAGTCTGGCATGCCACCTGGAGAAGAATGAGGCACTGTAATATTCTACCTCTTTATATATAACAATGATCCATCTTCAAGACAATAATCCATTCAGTTCCAATTATTCATTTCAATTTCTAAACACAAAAACTATTTAATACATAGGTCAAGTATGAATATTAAATATTGTGAATATATTGAATGCTTGGAATGAGGCTAAATCACATTTATTCCTCAAAATTACTCTCAGCATGGGACAGCATGGTGCAATGGGAAGAGCCTTAGATTTCAGGTCAGAAGATTTGGATTCAATTTCTGGTTCTCTCAATATCTACCTTTAGGACCTTGGATACATCATATCTCTGAACTCAGCTCCTCATCTTTGAAGGGTGGAGACTAGATTAGATGGCCTCTGATGTCCCTTCCATCTCTAGATCTGTGGTCTTACAATGACAAAACAAAGCCAGTGTGTCCTTCATTCTATATGCCCAATGCAGAGATCCTCAAATATAACTTTAGACTCTCTCCTTGAGGACTAGGGAATATTCTGTGCTTGGAACACTTGGTCTTTTGCTTTTCATCCCCAGCTGTGTTTCTTTGGCAGTTAGCACAGAAGGAATCAAGACTCATTTACTTTGTTTAAATTCAGGTCAATCACTTCTATCTTCATTTATTTTTTGTCCTTTTTATGTTTACCTCTCTTGGATTGCATTTTACCTTTTCAAAATTAGTAACAGTTATTTTAGTTATCCTGTTTAATGTTAAATCATAGAGTGATTTGATTTCATGTGCATTTTGGATTTAAGAATAATTGTGCTTTTGAATTTTGAAAGTACTCTACCCACAGGGGATTACATAATATTCAAGCAAAAAAAAAAAAGGTAAAATTATGTATTTAAAATTGGCATTTATGTAGAAGGTCATCTCCTGAGCTAAAAGGCCATTAGGGGATTCATTGATTTAAGTTTCGAAGGTACAGCTCAAATACTGAAAAACTTGAATCTCATCCAACAAGTTAGAAGCTTCTTTCATTTTAGCAATTCAGTTATCCATCATCTACTGTATTCAAAACACTTTGCTAGGGATAAGAAAAGATATAGAAGTAGTAAACAACAACCTACCTCAAGAATCTTTAGCCTAGAGAGGAGAAAAGACATATGCAAAAATATTGAAAGAAGTTACATTAGGAATAAATAATTAGAGAAGTTAAGCAGTAAGAGATAAAAGATTCAGGCAGGGAGGGATAACCTTTAACTAAGAGGGAATGCTGAACTAGTCCTTGGAGGAAGGAACAGATTTCAACTGACAGATATGGAGGAAGTACATGCATTCATGGAGAAAGGTCTTTATAAATGAAAGAATGTAAGAGTGGATTGGAAAAGGTCATGGAAAGAATAGTAATCATACAGTTCAGCTGGAAGGTAGAGTGTGATAGTAAGTAATGTGAAATGATACTAAGCAGACAGAGAGGAGGCAGGTCATGGAGAGTCAACAATGCCAGCCTAAGGAATTTATATTTTATCTGATGGGCAATATGGAGCTTAATTAATGAATGCTTCCATAGCTCAGATAAAGAAATTATTTCTGAACTGCTCAGTTTCTTAACATGGAAAGAATTCTGACTTTACAGTCAGAGGGAAAAGATACTTTTTTTTTACTTAATACTATATAACTGCAGATTATTCTCCTGTAAAATGAAGGTTGGAGAACAAGGCAATTTAGGAGGTCAGCAGGAAAGGTCTGTCATACCAGGGTAGCAGTCAGTCTAGGGCTCAGTGAAGGCCATGCCCCAGCAATGCAGGCTTTGGAGGCATATGCAACAGCAGCTTTAGGAGTTATCAGCCCAAAGACGATAAGGGTGTTGGACAAAGAAAAAAAAAAGTAAATTAGACAGAAACCCAACAAGAATTCCTGAAAGAGCTCTAAAAAGATTTTTTAAATCAATTAAGTGAGAAAGAGGAAAATATGGGAAAAGAAAAGAGAGCAACACAAGAAAATTATGAAAAGAGAGTCAACAACTTGGTAAAAGAGGCACAAAAACATAATGAAGAAAACAACATCTTAACAAAAAGAATTGACCAAATGGTAGAAGAGGCACAAAAATCCACTGAAGATAAGAACTTTAAAAAGCAGAATTGCCCACATGGGAAAAGATGTACAAAAGTTCACTGCATAAAATTATTCTTAAAAAATTAGAGTCTAGGGGGGCAGAACCAAGATGGTAGCTTAAAAGTAGGAACTTGCTAGAGCTCCCTCTCCAACCACCTCCAATACCTGTAAAAAAAAAAAAAGGCTCTATCCAAATTTTAGAGCTACAGAGCCCACAAAGTAACAGAGAGAAACAAATCTCCCACTGAAGGCAGCCTGACAGGCTGACAGGAAGTGTCTATCACACTGGGCTGGTTGCCGAACATAGTACTGTGTGAGTCGCACTGGCCCAGACTAGCAGTGGTCCAGACCCATGGCACAGATCTCCTGGAACAAACGTCAGAAGAGTGAATCACTGGCAGCCGTGGTGGTTTCCAGACTTCTCAAGCCATAAACACCAAAGAGAAACTCTGTAGGAACTGGGTGAGAGAAGAGCACAGTCCGGCCCCTGCCTCACAGGTTATGGAGAAGGCAGTGGCTCTAGCTACTGTCCTGCCATGTGGCTGACTCCTGAGCTCCAGGCCTATAGATCATAAGGTGAACAAGTAACTGTTCAGAGGATAATTGCTCTCGCTTTGACCTGCTTGGATCTGAGTTTCAGTCTTCTCATTGGAAAAACCACTGACCTGGAAAATAGATCCAAGAGAGGTAATTTTAAAATTATTGGACTACCTGAAAGCCATGATTAAAAAAAGAACCTAGACATCATCTTTAAAGATATTATGAAGTAAAACTGCCCTGATATTCTAGAACCAGAGTATAAAATAGAAATTGAAAGAATTCACCAATCACCTCTTGAAAAAAAAAAAGGAAAACTTCTAGGAATATTATAATCAAATTCCAGAGTTCCTAGGTCAAGGAGAAAATATTACAAGTAGTCAGGAAGAGATAAGTTGAGTATTGTGGAAACACAACCAGGATAACACAAGATTTAGTAGTTTCTCCATTAAGGGATTGAAGGGCTTGGAATATGATATTCCGGAGGTCAAAGGAGCTAGGATTAAAACCAAGAATCATGTACCCAGCAATACTTAGTATAGTACTTCAGTAGAAAATATGGATAGTCAATGAAATAGAGGACTTTAATCATTCTTGATGAAAAGAACAGAATTGAACAGAAAATCTGACTTTCAAATACAGGAATCAATAGAAACATGAAAAGGTAAATAGAAAAGAAATCATAAGGAACTTATTAAAGCCTAACTGTTTACATTCCTACACAGAAAAAAAAATAATTGTAACTCTCAAAAATATGAAAAAATAGAAGACAATGTGAAATATATCAGTAGAAAAATAACTGTCCAGGAAAATAGTTCAAGAAGAGATAACAAGAAAATTATTGTACTTTCTGTAAACTATGATTTAAAAAAAAGGGGCTAGTCATCATATTTCAAGAAATTTTTAAGGAAAAATTCCCTGCTATACTAGAAACAGAAGGCAAAATGAGAAATGAAAGACTCCACACATCACCATCTGAAAGAGATCCAAAACAAAAACTTTCAGGAATATTATAACCAAATTCCAGACTACCTATCTCAGTAAGAACATTGCAAGCAGCCAGAAAGAAATTATTCAAATATCATGGAGCCACAGTCAAGATTGAGCAGTTACCACATTAAATAATTGAAGGGGATAAAATATTATATTCCAGATGGTAACACAGGGAAAAGATAAAAGGGGATGACATAATAAAAGGAAATGGGAATGGAGGGAGGCAGAAGTCAGAAGCAAAATAGAATTTTAAGGTGGGACAGGATAAAACAAGACAGAAGAAAATGGAATGGAGGGAAACATACTGTTAGTAATCATGGCTGTGAAAGTGAATGGGATGAGCTCATGAATAAAACAGAAGCAGATAGTAGAATGGATTAGAATTCAACAATAAGTTTTGTTTGTTTGTTTGCTTTGTTTGTTTGTTTAAAAGAGACATTTGAAACAGAAAGACATACACAGAGTTAAAATAAAGTGTTGGAGCAGAATCTATGATACTTCAACTGAAGTAAAAAAAAAATGTCACATATTTATATAGATACGCACACACACATATATGTATGTATGTATATATCCAGCTATTCTTCTGTTGTCCCCACCTCATGTTTGACATATATCTGCCATGTCTTTTTTTAAAAGTCTCCTCTAATTTCACTCACATAGTCAGTGTTTCCAATGAATTAAATCCTAGGCTAGTAGGATAAAGATTCCTCTTTTTTCCCAAAATCTTACCCTCATGATTCTTTTCCACCCAGACCTTTCAAATTACCAAAATACCAAAAAACAGTGAACAAGGAAAAATTAGAAGTGATGAGTGTGTATTATGTATACATTATATACATGTATTTATACATGTATATAACATAATTAAAACATGGAAAATATATATGAAGCAGTAAGCACTTGGAGACTTTATTGCACTGAGTTCTACTAAGCATTGTGGGATGCCTCAGAACAAGATATGACACCCTTTTTTTTTAATCTAACAAGGGAAAGAAAGCACATAGAAAAGAATGCTAAAAATGATATTATCCTAGACATTAGAATAAAAACACCTGTGGAACAGGGAAATACCCTGCAGTGGTTCTCAACCTATGGGTTATGTTCAATTTGTAACAATGAAAATACATCCTACATATCAGATATTTACATTACAATTCATAACAGTAGCAAAATTACAGTTATGAAGTAGCAACAAAAATAATTTTATGGTTGGGGATCACCATAACATGAGGAACTGTATTAAAGGGTTGAGGCATTAGGAAGGTTGAGAACCACTGCTAGAGAGTGTTCTTACAGACACAACATATGCTGACGCTGGCCAATCTGGCTATATTTGCTTGGCCCCCATTGCAAATGTATTGAGTTCCAAGCAACATAGGCAGAAAAACAAAACTGTAGGGTTGTAAACATTACACCTGTCCTGATGCTATTTATAAGAGAAAGTATAACCAGAATACCCTGAGTAATATGGCAAAATAGGAGTCCAGAATATGAATGTTGGCTGTGGGCTACCCAGCCATGCCCCACAACCTCAAATGGATTCTACACTTTTCCTTTCTCTATATATTCTACATATCAACACTACATATCAATGATATACCAATCTTATTCTTTCTCCTTCTAGTTCCCCTAAATACTCTGACTAGCTGTAGTAACATAGGCCCTCATTAAATTCAGGCCCTTGGATGGCACAATTAGCTATCAACTTGAACCTAAAGTTCCTAATATCTCCAATATAATAAGAATCTTCATATTGCTGAAAGCACTATCTTCACTCCATGTTCATAAGCCAAAGGAATTGGGTGCGTATATTAAGGAACGATTTCCTGGTATCTGGCAAAGATGGCAGATTTTGAAAATAGTACAGCTCAGTTCTGTCCCACAATTATTCCCTCTTTCTTCCCTTTCCCCCTAAATAATGAGGACCACACAAAGTGGTGATCAGGAAATACAAGGAGAAAGCCACAGAAAGTCATTTTCTAGTCCAGGACAAGACATAAAATCATCTAGAGACCTGGGGGACTTGAGGGTATGGAGGTCCAGTTAGAAAAGACCACACAGAGTTTTCCAGATGTGCTGGATTGAATTTGGACCTGTGACTGTATATTGAACAAATAATAGCTACATGAGGTTCCCATAGACTGAAGCTGGTGCCTGAAGATGTAAATGAGGACAGGGAGTAAGATCCAGATACAGCTTAGGGTCTATGGCTATGACTGAAGGAGAGAGTAAGAACACAAACAAAACGACTGTTATTTCTCTGACTCTAGAGCAGGGTCCTGGATGCAGTGAAGATTAAAGCTGGGCCTATGGCTACATGTCAGGGTAGGAAATAGGTTCACAGGGATGGAAGATAAGCTATGAGGCTATGTGAGCAGGCTCACAGAAGAGGGTAAAGGAAAATGGTAAAGGAAGATGGTAAAGGAAAGAGAGAAGGGACAAAAATCAGCCATTGGGATCTGGGTAACTAGGGCCAAATACATTCTTCTCTTACTACCTTATATAAGAGAGTCTATTATGCTCCATCTAAAATACAAAAAGCAGTGGCTGTAATGTCTCATCTTCCTGAGTTCAAATACAGACTCAAATACTTAGCTGTGTGACCTTGGGCAAGTTACTTAACATTGTTTGCCTAATTTCTCTCTCCTATAAAATGAGCTGGAGAAGGAAATGGAAAAATATTCCATTATTTTTGCCAAGAAAAACCCAAATAGGGGTCATGAAGAGTTGAATATGATTGAAATAACTCAACAACAAAGTGATTATTATCTCAGATCAGGCAAAAACAAAAATAAACTTGATTAAAAGATGCAATCATTAAAATCACACAACAATTAAGAGCAACATAAATAATTCATTAATAGCACTAAATATATACCTAGCAGAATATCATTGCAATATTTGGAGAAAAAGTTAAAAGAGTAAAAGGATGGAATGAACGAAATATTATAAAATGAGCCAACTCAGTGTACCATATTTGGAAGTAGGAAAATCTAATAAAAAATAAATAAGTTAAAGACTTGAATAGAATTTTAGAAAAGTTAGATACGGTAAATCTTCCTGATAGTGAAATGAGATTAGAAGGGAGTATGGGTTTCTTTTTTTCAGAACTACACAGTACATTTACATTATTAATCAATGTTTAGAGCATAAAATCTTCAAAAAATTATAAAAGCATAAATATTATCTATATTGTCTGTTCATGGTGTAGAAAACCTTTATTTAATAAATTAATTTTTAACCAAGAATCTTTGAACTTTTAAAAGTATTCTCATAATATAATTTATTTAAAATCAAATTACCTTTTTAGTCCTATGTGTTTAGTTTTATTTATTTAAAATGTTATTTTGCTGTTGTTCTATAAGATAAGAAATGATGAGGATGATGGTTTCAGAAAAAACCTGAGAAAACTTTTAAAATTTTTATATTTAATTTTTCCAAAATATAAATAAAAATAATTGTAATTTTTTTTAAATTTGAGTTCCAAATTTTCTCCCTCCTTTTCTACTTTCCCCTTTCCTTGAGAAGTCCATTGAATTTAATATTGATTATATATGTTCAGTCATGCAAAATATTTCCATATTATCCATGTTGGGAAACACAGGGAAAAAAAAAAAACCAAGAAAATGAAGAAAGTAAATCAACATATGTTTCCATCTGTATTCAGACTCTAATAGTTCTTTCTGTAGAGGTAGATAGCATTTTTTGTCATAGGTCTTTTGGAATTGTCTTTAATCATTGTATTGCTGAGAATAGCTAAGTCATTCACAGCTGATCATTGTACAATATTTCTGTTACTGTGTACAATGTTCTGGTTCTGCTCACTTCATGTTGCATCAGTTCATATAAGTCTTTCTAGGTTTTTCTTTTTTTTTTTCTTTTTTTAAAATTTTTTTATTTACTTATTTACTTTTAATTTACAAGATTCAGTTCCACAATCACTTGAGTTTCAGATTTTCTCCCCTCCCTTCTCCCCTCCATGGTGGCGTGCAATCATGGATAGGATATGCAAATACTTTCACATTGTACAATAGGTTGGTCATATAGAAGGGTTGTAACCAATGAGTGATCACTGGGAAAAGAAAAAAAAAAAAAGCAAAACC
>JAQQSV010023768.1:0-10313 GCA_028646515.1 Pseudochirops corinnae
AGACAGAGAAACAGAGAAACACACAGAGAGAGAGAGAATAAGAGGAGGGAGGGAGGGAGGGAGAGAGAATAAGAGGAGGGAGGGAGGGAGAGAGAGAGAATAAGAGAAAGAGAGAGAGAGAGAGAATGTGTGTGTGAGAGAGACAGAGACAGAGACAGAGACTGAGAAAGACAGAGAAACAGAGAAACACACAGAGAGAGAGAGAATAAGAGGAGGGAGGGAGGGAGAGAGAGAGAATAAGAGGAGGGAGGGAGGGAGAGAGAGAGAATAAGAGGAGGGAGGGAGAGGGAGAGTGAGAGAATGAGAGAGACAATGTGTGTGTGTGTGAGAGAGAGAGAGACAGAGACAGAGAGAGACACACAGAGAGACACAGACAGAGAGAGAGAAAGAGAGAGATTGGTGGAGGGTCAGCGGTCAGTTCCAGGCATCTTGGGTTTGTTGACCAGGTTCTTCTATTTTTTTTTATTTTCAGTTTGTGACTCCTGCCAATCTGATGGCTTTATTGAGTATTCCACTTCTCATAATTATACAGAAGAGCTCTTTCTTTTCCCAGCCACTTCCTTTGCCAAGTCTCTCCATGTAGGTAAAGGCAGTGTGTTGGCAATCCAAACAGAAATATATTTATTTGCATTTATGTTTACAGCAGTAGCTGTGATTTCTTCACAGATTTTCAGATTTAATTACTTTTGCTTTGAAATTTTTCATTTTCTTGTAAAAGGGGAAAAAAAAGAGTGAGAAGCAAGGGAGATGTCCATAGATTGGGGTGTGAGAAATCAAGCAAACTTAGAATCAAAAGGTCTAAGTAAATTGGACCAACATGAACTGTTCTTTAAAACATCTTGGAGAGCTCAGTTTCTAGCTGAGTTTAAAACATCTTGGAGAGCTCAGTTTCTAGCCCCTATCATGCTCCCAAGCGACTGAATCACTTCTCCTCAATGGATGAACTTCAGTTTCTTAATCTGTAAAATGAGAAAGTTAAATACACACCCTCTGAGGACTCTTTCAACTCTCACACTCTATTGAGTTTCGGTCTAGTCTGGTTTCAGTTCACCCAACTCTGCCATTTTAGCATGACTAAGTAGGTAGTCAGGGGTATGGAGTCAGAAAAAGGAATTCAGATCCCACGTCAGACACTTACTATCCATGCAACAAGGCACCTAGGTTCTCTGTACCTCCCTTTCTTCACTTAAAAAGTGGAGATATTGATAATAATATTCGTATCTGTATTTACCTCACTGAGTAATCATGAAGCTTCAGGGATGATGGACATGTTAAAGTCCAATACTGTCGGTTATTACTAGGGATAGGGACTGAACCTGTGATTTCATTGGAAGGATTGAGGAAATTCCATCTTCTAATTCAGGTCAGCATCTTCAACTTAGTCTACTTGTCCAGGATCATACAGCTATTATATAGATATATATGTATATGGAAAGGGGAGAGAGAGAGCATACACACACACACACGTATGATCCCAGGCAAGAGTGTGCAAGTGTGTGTACATACACACAAATATATAGACATACAATATTGTAAGCAAGGTGAATTTTAGTGTATATAAAGAGAATTTTTTTATTATTTCTTAGAGTTGAGTTTCTCAGGATCCACAGCCATAACAATCTCTTGTTCCCAGGTGTTAGATATGAGTTCTTATAACTATGGTTCAAGACATCTTCACCATGCTTGCGCAACATCATATAATGATAAATAGTATAAACATCCACTGTGACTGCACAGTGAGATACAGGGATGGGGTAATGTAAGCTTGTGAGGCTATTGCTGGAAATGTGCCTTCGTTGTCTGTTGCCCCTATAAAACAGGTGGTCAGTGGTCAGTTGATGGGGAACCTTAGGATTGAGTGCACAAATGCTGTGCGTGCCTGGATTGGCCCCCATCAAGGTTTGGGGGGAATTTGTGTTTGCCTCAACTGGTCCCCATTGAGACTTAAGGGTATTTAGGGGATGCACATGTTGTGCCTGTCTCAACTGACCCCATCGTAGTCAGGTAGTTGCCCCGCCTTGTCACTGGCCCCTGCAAGAAGGGTGTTTAGAGAATGCTGTAGGAGTTTGTATTCCCTTTAACAGCAATCTTCTTCTGAGAAAATAGACTAAAATAAAGTAAGATTATTAGCCCCTTCTTAGTGTCTTTCCTGTCTGACCAGATCAACAGTGAACTTGCGCTAGCAGCTGTCCTGTGTGGTGTGTTTATTTGTCTTACAAATATACATATGTACATACATATGTATATATATATATATATATATATACATATACACATGTACATATATGTATATGTGTATACATACATACACCAGAAATGGGTATTGAGACCAGGTCTTTCTTACTTCAAGGCCAGCTTTCTATCCACTGTACACTTATATTTCTGCATCTTATAATTATACAAAAGAGCTCTTTCTTTCCCCAGCCACCTCCTTTGCCAAGTCTCTCCACACTGCTTCGCCTTAATTATTGAAAAATCATTTCATGTTTGTTTGTTTGCTTTTAGATGGTATTCTTATAAAAACATTCCTGGGGCAAGTTCCTATCCTGCTACTATGCTTATATTTAACATTTGACAGATTATTTCATAGGTGGTTAAGTATTTTTTGTAGTTGAATAAAAGCATTAGAATATAAGCTCATTATAGACTAATTGAAAAAATCTTCCATAAAACACTAATCATGAATAGAACAAGAATTGTGTGTGCATGTATACATACATACATATATACAATATGGGGGTGTGTGTGTGGTTTAGATTTTTTCCTGCTGGGTCTCTCTATTTGTACAGCTTTCTTCAAATGTGACTAAAAGGTCCTAGCTCTTGTACAAATAACAGTAGATTACAGATGACACTTTGACATTTATAAAGTACTTTACAATTATCTCATTTTATCCTTACAACAACCCTGGGAGGTAGGTGCTGTTATCATCCTCATTTACACACTAGAAAACTGAGATTAAGTGACTTGCCAAAGGTATTGCAGCTTGTAACTATATGAGACTGGATTTGAACTCAGGTCTTCCAGACTCTTATTCTAGCTCTATTCACTGTGTTAACCAGTGTCTAGTGTACAAACACTCAAGGTAGCAAATGCAAACCAATTCTGGAACAGCCAAGGTGAAAGAGACAATGCTGGTACAGGAGCTGGACATTGTCATCAGTCCTTCAGAAAGATATGGGCCATTATAATTCATCAAGGTTCTCCTGCCTCTTAGTTTGGTTTGCCTTTCCGTCACTGTAGAAACTGCTTCTGTTCACACCATTCTGCATTAGTTAACTCAGTCCTTACCTATCAACATCAATAATTTACTAAATGATACCCCAGTGACCCGAAAGAGTCTAACCTCTGCCCAGAGGACCTCACTTAAGTCTGGAGAAGATGAGACCATTGAATTCTGAATGTTCTTTTTCCTCCTAAGTTTTGCTCAGTCCCTTCCAATTCCCTTTCAACTGCTCTATATTTCCTTGCCCTTCTGGCAACTGAGCCCTGTTCTAGGCTATCAAAACAAACAGTCGTTGGTTTTCTGTGCCACCCACTCTCCTCCCCCACTCAGCACTTCACTCCTGTTAACACTAATTGCTCATTACTAATTTTCATTTCACCTGGATCTTCTCACCCCTCTATGGCACTTAACACGTCCACTGAGAGCAAGTGTCTGGAAGAGTGAAATTAACAGCCCTTTAGATACATTACATATTTTATTTGAAAATCTCAAGGGATGTGCAAAACAAATCAGGAATATACATATTTCATGGATGGAGAAGCAAAAGATTTGTTTATGCACCTATGGAAAACTGGGCAGAAATTCATTAAATATAAATCACCTTGTTTGGTTATGGGTGATTTCAATGTCAAGAAAGCCTTGAAACAAATGTTCTTGGCTTAAAAGTGTGCTGCTCTCTGGAGTTAGAGGGGTGCAATGTGAGGTTGGTTCTCTGTCTAGTTCACTGGTAACATGCTCATCCACTCAAAGGACTCAATGAACTTGTCAATTTGGAAGTTCCTTTCTACAATGAAAACCACAATCCACCCATTCCTGTCTGTCCTGGGTTACTGTTGTCCAGGTACTATGAAAACATCCGTGTAGGTGGTGGTCTACCCAAGATACTGAAGACCGCCCTTGCTTCTTCCCTACATCTACAAGGTACCAGGGGATCATGCTCAATATCTACCTGTCTGCCATCCTTCCCTCTCAACACATGAACAGCCCCTCTTCTCTTTCTGGCATACAGATACTTGAAGGAATCTTGTACTGCTCTTGCCTTTCATAGCTTTCCATTGTTCGATGCTCGTCTTTGGTTCTTTGGGAGGAACAGTACTCTGGGTCTTACTTCTATATATTAACATGAGCACAATGTTTGTATTGAAAAGTCAAGTCAACGGCATTTATTATGCACTTGCTACGTGCCAGACACTCTACTAAGCACCAAGATTTAATAATATGGAGAGCTTAGAGTCAGTAAAAGTGCATTGTAGTTTTCCAAAAGCAGGCTGCTCTCCTATTTTTCAATTCTGGGCCCAGATCATTGACCATCTGTATCGTCTCTCCCATATGCACATGTTGTTGGAAAAGCTCCATAGGGTGTCCATTCAGATGCGGGTTGAAATCTGGGCAGCCAATATTCTTTATCCATTTGTTCATTCCTGTGTGGTTAGAGAGGCCAGACTTAAATGATTACACATCTATTCCAGGAGGCTCTACAGTGCCTTGGGGGGCATGATGCAATAAAGACATCATCTAAAATTCAGAGCATCAGGACAACTTTGCCATCTATAGGGAATCCCTCCTTGACCTGTAGTCTCCATTGGATCTCTGCCAGCACAGTAACAATTTAGGCAGCACAGAATAGGTACACATCTCCCTGTTCTGAGTTTTACCTAATCTTTGTTAGAGCAGTGAGGTGGCACAGTGGAAAGCATGCTGAACCAGGAGTCAGAAAGACCTGAGTTCAAATCCAGCCTCAGATATTTACTCTAACTATGTGATCCGGGGCAAGTCACTTAATCCTGTTTGCCTCAGTTTCTTCATCTGTAAAATGAGCTGGAAAGGAAATGGCACACACATCCAGTATCTTTGCCAAGAAAACCTCAAATGGGGTTTCAGACATGACTGAAACTGAACAACAACAATAGGAAAATATTTGCTATTAGAGAGGGATGGGATGGGATTATTGCAGCACAGAGAGTCACAACATCCTTTAGCCTTCCCACAAACCAGTAATTTTACTCACAAGCTTGATTGACTCCCTGTGACAGATCCTCTCCTCCTGCCAGTTTAGCTAGCTCTGGCTCCCAACTACCTGTGGGCTCGACTCCACTCTTCAGCCAACTCCTCCTACCACAGGCTCCATGTGATTACATTCAGACTATTTGGGGACAGAGTTTATTTTCAAATCAGGGAAGGTCTTCAAATTCCCTGAGGCTTATTAAGGGACAGGGAAGATCTTCAAATTCCCACTACCATTACATGCAGATCAAGTTATTTGAAGGTTGTTTTGGATTTTCCAAGGAATCATGAATAATCTTGGTAGAAGGAAGAGAAATACCTTATTTATAAGAACCTTCAAGGCAATATTTGGTTCTACTGAGTCTAATGTTTTTTTCATATTCAACAAATGCTACTAAGTGCGATGGCATCCTCTATTCTTTATTATTATTCAGTCAGTCGTGAGATACTGAAGACATAGTCCATTGCTGAATAACACTTGGAGAATTCCTGCTTACTCCCTATTAATACTCACATCAAGGATTCCCTCAATTCATGTAGATATGATCCTCGTTAAGATTTGGTATAGATCGAAGAGTAGGTATCTAAGTCATTACTTGTAATATTTTCTCAGTCACCTTTTTGTGGAATCAGTAAGGTCTAAGATCTGTTTCCATGCTTTTAGTTTCTTCCCATTTTCTGATATTTCATAACTGGCTCCTCATTACCTTCACAACTATAATTCCTTTAGCATGAACATCCTCCTTATATTCTGTCAACCTATAGACATAAAAGTGCACATACACATTCATGCACACACAGACAACAAAGGATATCCTAGTATATCCTAATATCCTTGTATAGTAGAAAGAACTCAGGGCTCCATGGAAGTCTTGACTCTGGCACCAGCAAAATAACCTTAAGTGAGTCACTTGTCACTGCTTTTTAAGTCTCTTTCTTCACTAAGACCTCTACCTTCAAGTATTGACTTGTTCCTGGATTCTAAGGCATTTTCCAGCTCTAACACTCTATCCTTCTTCGATTCTAAAACATTTTCTGATCCTCTCTTAAGAACACGCTAGAGCACATGGTGGGGAAAGATATTCAATCTACCTCCATATCCTACCATCCAGAACTCAGTACACCCAATATCCAGGGTTGTGTGAACCAGCTCATACTGGCTCATGAGATCTGATTGTTAAATTTTCAGAGAGAGCATTCAAACTCCAGAAACATCAAATGTTACAAATCAGAGCTTGATTTATTGTTTTGTTGGTTGTCTAAGATTTTTAAAAGTGATGGGAAAATGTAGGTCAAGCTAAAAAATGTGTCATGCATATAATTTTTGGAAAAGCAGTTTCTTGATACACTCACTAAGGAGCCCAGGGCTCTCACCTGATGGCAGGCAGAACAGCAATGGGATTACTAAAAACAGTCATTACCCAGAAAAATTTTTCTGAGGAAGAAATACTTTTAGTTAGATCCTGAGCAGGTACCTAAACTACATTCAGTGCCTCTTTCCATAAATAATCATAATTTCTCACCCAGTGGCTACATAATTTGGGGCTGGAAAGCTCTCTTACAATGAAGACCCAGGGTGATACACAGTGGCTGAGTACAATATAGGACACCATGGAGCATCTGAGTAATATAATCTGAGAATTTTAGGAGTAAAGGGGACCTCTGGGTTCATTTAGTACAACTTATGCCCAAACAAAAAATGTCTATACAATGTCTCAGATCAGTGGGAAGTTTCTGCTTAAAGACCCTCCAGTGAAGTGAAATTTAACAACCCAAAGGTAGCCTATTTCATTCTGGGAGAGCCTCCATTATTAGCAATTTTTTTCCTTTATGTTGGAGCCCAGCCTGCCTCTTTGCCACACTCACCTAGTTCCTAGTTTTGCCCTCTTGAGCCAAGCTGAAAAAAAAAATTTAAGCAGTTGGGGTTAAGTGACTTTCCCAGGTTCATACAGTTACTAAGTGTCTGAGGCCAGATTTGAATTTATGGGGTATGACTTGAGCCCTGACTCAAGGGCCTATGCTCTAGCCACTGTACCACACTACTACCCCTCAAAGGTTAAGTGAAAAAAAAATCAAACCACTCTTCCACATATCGCTTTAAATACATACTTGAAGATAGTTATTATGTTCCCTAAGTCTTTTACTTTCAAAGTTAAATCTCCTTCAGTCCTTTTCATAAATTTGCATATAGTATACTAGGGGTGTGCTGAGATCTATGTTTAACAATCAGCTCTTTTTAAAAAATGTACATATGGCACATCTTAAAATTTAATGTGCATTATTGATATTTCCCCCACCATTTTCTTAAATTTAGATAATCAACACAGCAATAAATCAAGCCTTGATCTGTAATATTCCGCACTTTCCAAGGTGTAAATACTCATCCAGAACATTTAACAATTGACTCTCAGGATCCAGTCTAGCACTGAATAGACCCCAAGTCCCTCCCCACTGGTCACCCTTCTCTGGACACGCTCGAGTGCTTCCTAAAATGTGGGATCTACACTGAACTCAGAAGTCCAGATATGGCTTTAACAAAGCAAAACCCATACAGTGTAAATGTCACCTTCCTCATCCTCAACCTGAAGCTTCTCCTAAGCCAGTAGTAGGATCAAATGCCCATTGGTGATCATTTTCTTATTATTGTCTCATTCTTCTCATCTTTTTCTTTTTTTTAATTTATTTTTTATTTTATTTTATTTTTAATAGGTTTGTTTTGTTTTGTTTTTTTTAATGGAGTTCAGACTGAAACAGTCCCGGGATAAATCACCATCTTCTTATTATTCTTTTAGATTTAATTATCTTCAGACTATTGAACAGGTGACTAAAAATGACTTTTTATAGTTGAATAAAAGTATTAAGATCTAAGCTCATTGTCGGTAGGCTCACTGAAAGCATCCTTGGTCCCAGTCCAGAAACACACAGCACAAAGGAATGCCATGAATCTCAGCCTGTTCTCACCTGCTTTTGATCTCCTTTCCCGTTTTGTAAGTTTTTCATTCCTAGTAGTTTCAAGGAGTGGCAACCTAGATTTTAAAACATTGTTCTTAAGTTTTAATGCATCCATGTTATGGCCAGGCAATTGTGGGTAACAGTTCATCTGTGATCATGATCCAGTTCCAGTATGGAACTCAACCTACCTAATGCCGCAAGCCTTTAATACTCATATGTGGGCGTATCTGCATGTGGGCGGGCCCGCCTGGAGATGGATAAAGGAGAGGTGTCTTGGTTCCTAAGACCATCGGAAATATGTGTTTTTCTGATGGTTGTAGGCGACCCCTGTGAAAGGGATGTTCGACCCCCAAAAGGGTCGCAACCCACAGGTTGAGAACCACTGATTTATTAGATGAGTTTTCTAGGATATTTTGAGATCTATCTTTATTAGTGTATGCCTTGTTTCATCATTCATTTCTTCCATCTCCTCTTGGAGTCTTTATGGCTAATTAATTCTATTCTTACTTATTATCCCAGAATAATTTTCCATTTATGTAATTTAGAGGAGTTGGGAAGGTTCTTTTGGTTTCCTTTGATGTATTAGAAGTTGTCTTCTCTTTGTTCATGTCTTCAGTCTTTCCAGTAAAGATGGCTGGAGAAATCCTCCTTGCTTCTTCTTTCAAACTTCCTTTGGCTCTGTGATTGCTAGAATTGTTGACATTCTAGTCCCTTTGTAGGACCCAAGGCGGGACTGGAAAGCTGAAAGTAGCCACAATGAGCCCCCAGCCCTCAACCTGGAATGGCATGGCCACCCAGGCTGACTGATGTTCATTTCTCAGTCCTGCCATCTCCAGCACTCAGATAAGGATACAGAGACAGAATTTGTTCTCCCTCATCTCTTTCCCTTCCCAACATTCTGGATGGGGTGACTGAGCAATCTAGTCCCTGTTCCTGCTATAATCCCCAAATGGAACATGGTACCAGGACTCACCTTGACTCCCTGCCACAGTTCTGCATAGTTTGGAGGTTCTATGGGATTGAGTTCTCCTGGGTGGGAACATAAAGAAAGAAATCCTTCTCTCCATGCACTGTTCCCTCCCACAGTTCTGGACTGGGGGTTTGGAGGGAAAGATTGGGCCTCTCTTGCAGATTTTATATGGTGGTCCTTTGTTGTGTGAATTGAGGGGGAGAAGGAAGGAGATACAACACTGCTCTTTTTTCTTTATTCTTCTCTCTGGGTTGCTAATTTTCCATTATTTCTGAGTTGGGTCTAGAGGGAACTGGGTTGGCTGAAAACTTTCATGTTTTCGACATTTCCAGAAGTCCACTTACTTTCTCATCTTTATAAAAATCTATGGGTCATATAGTATAGTGGAAAGAGTTATAGACATTGGAATCAGACATAATTTTAAATCCCACCTCAGAAACTTAGTAACTATGTGCCTTTGGCAAAGAACAAAACTTCTCTGAGTTTCAGTTTCCTTACTTGCTAAGTGGAGATAATAATACTTCACAAAGATTTTTGTGAGGAAATGAAGTATTTTTAAAACCTTAAAACTCTATGTAAATTTATTTATTATTATTATTTATGTGAATGATCTACAGGAATATTGAAACAATCCTGCATGAAAATATAAGAAGGAAACAGGCAAGATTTTTTGCAAATGATTTCCTACATCAGATCACATCTTAATAGTCACACATTTATATGAAGAGTTCAGAGAATATAAAATCCAAGATCTGGTGTATCTTGATTTTTAAAAAAAAGTAGAGAGGCATTGGATTTGGTAAAGCAAACAAAAAAGGTTCTCATCCAACAAGGCATCTCCCAAGCAAATATTAATATATATTACAAGGGAAATTTATTCTGTCTATACTTATGTAGTAATGGCTACCCTGACCTCAAAAACTAGGTGGTACATTTCACCCCTCCTCCAAGGTGGCGCATCTCTAACATCATTAGGAGATTTTTTCTAGTCTCTTTGCCACTGGCTCCAGTCCCTACAAATTGTATTCCTTCAATGCCAGGAGGATCTTCGAACCTCAGTTCCTTTTAACTACTTATTAGTCAGATTAGCTTTTACAAAGGAATATTTACTTCAAAGCTATAGAAAGAACAAACACACACACACACACACACACACACACA
>JAQQSV010023769.1:0-10313 GCA_028646515.1 Pseudochirops corinnae
CTGCTTCCAGAGAGGAAAGCTCTGTCCCAAATTGCTGGGGTTTTCACAGCTGCCAGAGCTATTAGGGGGCTGTTTTTTTTGCAGCCCCCACCAGTTTTGGCTCACTGAAAACACACCCCAGGACCACCACCCAAGACCATGATCCAGATCCAGGCCACTCAACGCAAGAGCACTTGGCCTCTGAATGATTGCTTGGCCCCCCTGCAGTCTGCCAGCCAGGATCTCTGAAGAAGCTATGTGGAGGTGCCTGTGGGGCCTCCGTTTCTGCTTCATCCTGGCCCTGGAGGCAGTTTGGCCAGACACCTTTTCTCCCCAAAGTTTAGCTGAGTTCCACTGACCTTTTACTTAGTCATTGTTTCTTATGGCTTGACAATTCTGGAAACTGCCACAGCTGCCAGTGATCCACTCTCCTGAAGCTCCAGCTGCGGCTTGTCCTAGCCACCTCTCCTCCCCCGAGGCCCACACAGGGATTTCAGGCTGGGCTGGTTTCAGCTCCCAGAGCTGTGATGAACTCTTCCTACCAAGCTGCCTTTAGCAGGAGGTGTATTTGTGTGAGTTTTAGAGCCCTAAAATTTGTTTAGAATCATATCTTATGGTATTTGAGGTGGCTATGTGGGAGCTGCAGTACCTTGCTGCTCCTATGCCACCATCTTGGCTCCGCCTCCCTTTCCAGATTTTTCTGAGAGTATCCTGCTCATGTTTTCTTATAGAACAGTAGTATTTCATCATATTCACATAAAGCAATTTGTTCAGCCATTCCCTAATTGAAGGGCATCCCCTCAATTTCCTATTCTTGGCCATCAGAAAAGAGCTGTTACAAATATACAGGCTGTTTTCCTTTCTGCTTTTTATTTCTTTTGGGATGTAAACATATGATGTCATTGGTAACCCCAATGTGAAAATTCCTAGGTCAAAGAATATGTATGATTTCATAGCCCTTTGGACATAGTTCCAAATTGCTCTATAAAATTGTTGAATCTGTTCACAACCCCATGAACAGCACATTAAAGTCTCATTTTTCCTTTTCTGTTCTATTAGTCAATCTAATAGGTATGAAGTAGTATCTTAGAATTGTTTTAATTTGCATTTCTCCAATCAGTAGTGAGTTAGAGCATTTTTCATATGGTTATAGATACATTTGAATGCTTCATCTGAAAACTGTTCATATCTTTTGATCATTTATTGTTTGGGGAATGGCTCTTGTTTTTATAAATTTGGCTCAGTTCTCTATATATTTAAGAAATGAGGTCTATATTAGAGAAACTTGCTCCATTGTTTTTTTTTTTCCCCACTGCTACTATTGTTAACTGTATTTCCCTCTTTCCCATCACTGTCTTGTTTATTTTGGATTCTCTCCTTTTGCCCTGTCCTTCCTCAAAAGTATTTTGCTTCTGACTACCCCCTTCCCCTATCTGCCTTCCCTTCTCTCACCATTCCCTCTCTTATCACCTTCCCTTCCTACTTTCTTGTAGGATAAGATCGATTTCAATACCCAATTGAATTCCCTCTTTGAGTCAATTCTGATAAGAGTAAAGTTCATTTATTTCCCCTTTCTTCCCCCATCTTACTCTCTAGTAGAAAGACTTTTTCCTGACTCTTTTGTGTGAAATAATTTACCTTGTTCTACCTCTGTCTTTCCATTTCTTCCAATACATTGTCCTATTACCCCTTAATTTTATTTTTTAGATATCATTACTTCATATTCAACTCACACCTATATCCTTTGTTTATATATACTCCTATCTGCCCTAATAATGAGAAAGTTCTTATCAATTACAAATATTATCTTTCCATGTAGGAATGTAAACAACTTAAACTTATTTTATCCCTTATGATTTCTCTTTCCTGTTTAACTTTTTACACTTCTCTTGAGTCTTATATTTGAAAGTAATTCTTTTTTCCATTTAGTTATGGTCTTTTCATCAAGAATGCTCTTGAAAGTCCTCTAGTTCATTCAATATCCATTTTCCCCTTGAAAAATTGTACTCAGTTTTGCTGACTACATCATCTTTGGTTGGAATATCAAATTCCAAGCCCCTTGATCCTTTAATGTAGAAGCTGCTAAATCTTGTGTTATACTGACTGTGGCTCCACAATGCTTGATTTGTTTCTTTCTGGTTGCTTGCAATATTTTTCCCCTGACTTGATGTAATGGCAAGCAAAGAAGTACTTAGCACCTTGCTTCAGCTACTTAAGTATTTAATACCTTGTTTGAGCCCCTTGTGATTTGAAGGTGGAAGGAACTTGCTGATGCAACAGGAATGGTGGGACGGGAAAGAAAACCACCATATATAAGGAGGAGTACAAGCCAGGACAGAGTGGAGCTGACAAGAGCACTTGTGGTGGCCAGCACTCTGTTTCTCTGTTTAGTCTGTATTGATTTGTGTCTGTGATACTTTGTACAGAAGCCCTGGGACCTTACTGGAAGCCCTGAAAGAGGATTTTCTTGTTGTCTGTTTAATAGAAGTCCCAAAGGAGGGTTTCTAAGGTCTTGGCACTATTGCTGATGATTTGTATTGATTTCTTGGACTTTGTTTGTGGGTCTGTGTTGATTTCTTTGCTGATGATTTGTGTTGACTTCTTGGACCTTGTTTCTGGGTCTGTGTTGATTTAACAGGCAGATAGTGAATTGATGATGGTGCTGGCAATGTGAATGAATATTGTTTTGGATTTGTTAAGTTTTGTCTTCCCAGAAACAGAAACTGCAAAAGACTTGAGGTGGACTGGACACTGTGAGCTTCAAAATGGAAATGGATGAGGAACTGGACAAGGAGTTGAGAGCTGCCTAAGTGTGGATCTAGGTGATGGTTGGTTGAATTCAAGCAAAAGCTGGGACTGTGGAAGAGGAAGCATGGAATATAGGAGCCAGCCTTGAGCCAAGATGAAAAGACTTAGTGAGGACAGATAAGATCATGATTTACTGTGATCTAAGGGTGGGAGAACTTTGTACTTTGTACTCTTGTACCCCTTAAGGATGATTGAGTTAAGGGTGATTGGAAACTGATCTCCAATCAAGAAGAAAGAAGACTTTTTGACTGAGATTAAGACAATGTGATCTAGGGGTGGGAGACCTTTGTACTTTGTATCCCTTAAGGAGGATTGCTCCTTAAGGATGATTGAATTAAAGATTTACTGAATGATATTTTTTATTTAAAACTATGTGGCCACTTTAGTGATAAGTTGTTATATCATTGTGAATGTTGTTCTTTGATTTCTGTGAATGTTTTGCTTTAGTTTACTGCTGAATAAATAGAATTCACTATACTATGTGATCAAAACCTTAAAGCTATTCACAGCAGCCATCCTATAGAAAGCTACTTCTCCTTGGCTTTTTACCTGGGAGCTCTGGGCAAAAAATACTCCTGGGAGTTTTCATTTTGGGATTTTGTTCAGGAAGTGATTGGTAAATTCTTTCAATTTTTATTTTATCCTCTGGTTCTAGAATATCAGGGTAGTTTTCATCGATACTTTCTTGAAAGATGATGTCTAGGCTCTTTTTTTTATCATTGATTTCAGGTAGTCCAATAATTTTTAAAATATTTCTCCTCAATCTATTTTCACGTCATTTGTTTTTCCAATCAGATATTTTGAATTTTCTTCTGTTTTTTTTTCATTCTTTTGGCTTTGTTTTATTGCTTCTTCATGTCCCTGTTTTTTTGCACAAAAAAAGGAATGCATAAAATCTGTGATAATTATGTAGTGAAATAAGGTATTTCAAGGGACCTATGAGTTTTTACTTCTTCCAAGGTATGATCTAAGGAGAGGTATTTACTACTCTCCTGGTCTGTGCTCTGGTGTGTGAGTGACAACAAGCATTCTTTTCTGCCCTGGAACTGTGGGGAGGGTCTCCTCTCCACTGTGGCTGCAAGCTCTACTGTACTAGTACTCTTCCTTGCCCTGGGACTACCATGCAGGACTGTGACCCAGACCAATTAGGAGCAAACAGAGTCCTGCCTCAGTGTTAGCAGAAAGAGTCCTGTAATCTACTTCTGACCAGTTGTTCGACCCCCTTATTGTATGTGGACTGAAAACTCTGGAATGAGCCTCTGCTGCTAATTCTCATTCAGTCACTCTCAAAGCCTGCTCCTGGTTTGTTAGCACTGGGGCTCTGTTTGCATTGCCTGTGCTAGACTGTACTCTACTCTCACCCAGATGCATCACACCTTTACTGCTGACCTAATTTGATTTTGGCATCTGTAGGTCTGGAAGTCACCACTGCTGCGAGTGTTTCAGTCACCCAGAGGCCTGCTTCTGGTTTGCTGGAGCCTGGTTTGCCCTTGTGTGGCCTGTACTCCTCTCTCATCCCAGGGCAACTGATCTTTCCTGCCAACCTTCTAAAATGACTTTGGCTAGAAATAAGTTTCACTCCATTTTTTTGCAGAGTCATTATTTCAAGCTAGTTGGACAGGTTTGGTAGAGAGCTCAGGTGAGTCCCTGCCTTTATTCTGCCATCTTGTCTCTACCTCCTAATCTTGATGATTTTAATATGATACTGACAAATATAGAATTTGTTAACTGACTTTAATGCTTGATTCTAAAGAGGATTTGGTAGCAAAAGGTATCCCAAGTATAGAAATTACCAATGGAGTCTGGGCTTTGACTTCTCTCAGGGATGATGGATTCTGACTGGTAAACCCTTGACTTCCTGATTTCAAATAGATAAGTCTTTAAATCAAACCACACATCCAGGGTTGGGGAAATGGTTTCCTAGATTTGAAAGATTATATTCAGTTGGTAATGAGACTTCATTAGTAAGTTCATATAGAATAGATGTGGCTTTGTGTTTAAATCAAGGCTTCTCAAACTGAGGACAGAGATATAAATTTGAGGGAAGAAATTTACTGATTTAAAAAAGGAGGGTAGTAGAGGTTGTGAGGGAAAATCATAAAAATGAGCTGTTATTCCACTGAGAATAGGTGTGCTTCTGTATAATAACAGAATGATGCAGGTTTCTCTTGGCCTGAGGCATGGGTGGGAAAAAATAAAAGCATTGATTTGGTTTAAAGGAATTTGTAAGCAAATGTATACAAAATGTTTATAAAGACCCTTGGTTTATGTTAGGGGGGAAAGTGCAGAAAAGTATTCTGCTGGTTTGTTGTCTATGTGTGTGTGTGTATGTGTGTGTGTGTGTGTGTGTGTGTGTGCGTGTGTGTGTTTGCCTCTATGCATGTATTTGTTTGTGTGTGTGTGTTTATAAATATAACTATGGATAGTAGAAATTACCACTGTTCTTGTTAATATACGATAAACTTAATTCTCTCATATTTAAAAGACAATAGATATAGTTCTATGGGATTGTATGAATTAAAATTGTTCCTAAAACTTGCAAAGGGATTCCTGAAAGGTGTCAGAAATTTTCTAAAATATTATTTAGCCAATTTTGTTCACTACACTTTTTAAAAATAGATACAAGTACTTATGTGTACTTAGAAGATAATTTGCTTGTCTTGATTTAAGCACTCACCGAAAGGCATATCAATTCTTTCAGTTAATGGTATTAAAAGTCAGCACAGAACCATCCCTCAGACCCCAAACACTTTCTACGATCACTCTCTTTTATTACAGGAGTGCTTGTAAGGTTCCCAATGTGATCACTGCTTCTTTTTCAAATCATATCCATTCTCAATTTAAAGGCTGATCTCAGTTCACCCTAAAATAGTAGAGAAAATAATAGGAAACATGAAAGATCAGGACCAACACTCTTCTAAGTAAGATTTAGACCCAGACAGTGATCATGTCCATAAGGCAATGTTGAGATAAATTTTTCAATGTGTGTTCCCCATAAAATTATAAAAGCCTGAAAGGAAGTCTTCTCTAGTACTTGATAACTGGGGGAAGACTTTTTTTTTTCATCTTCTTCAAATCCAAAGTATGGTAAATAAATGCTGTTTTAGAAGAGTTACAGACAAAATATTTTAGTGTCTTAAATTTGAAGTAAGTTTAACTTGACCAGCAAGATGGAGGAATAGACATATCTAGTCTTCATGATGTTTCAAACCACATCAAAAAAGGAATTATGTGCAAGAGAAAAGAAAATAGCTGTGTCCATGGTATAGGATATCAAAAACTTCAATGGGAAAAAACTAGATAAACATGAGAGAGGGCTGATAATCCTTAACTCCTAATGCTCAGTTAGCACCCTTTACCCTATCACAGGGCAAGACTGCACAAACTTCGATCATGATATATAACTCAACTCTCTCTCCATACCCTCCACCCCCAGTGCCTAGGAAAATGAGAGACAGAAGCTTACTCTGACTAGAACCACAGTACTCTTTCGCATTGTGCTAGAGAACTGAGGAACAGAAGGAATTGGAGCAAGATGGTGGCATGTATGGCTTATGACACCAACTAAACCTGAGGAAAAGATCCTAGCATCCAACTCAGACCAGTTCTGTTGCCCCAGAAGTCACTTAGGAGCAAAAATTGAGACTGATCAAACTTGAACGGGAGAGGTGAAGGCTAAGACTCCTCTGAAGTTTAGCCACCTGAGAAATTTGTCAAAGGAGAAGGAATCAAATAGTGACAAAATAAAAGGGGAGAGGAGAAGAAGCACAGAGAGGCGAATGTGTGATGTACTATAATCAAATCAAAGGTTAACAGTGAAAAGTATGTAACATGTAGTATCTCAAAATAAAGAACCTGCCAGAAAATAGGTAAAGAGAAAGAGGGAGGGAGTTAAACAGAAGGAAAGAAAGGTGAAACCCTGTGTTTGTAGGAGAGGGAAGTATTAATAATGAATGATCTCATGGAAGAAAAAGATATTCTGTAGGAGGAAATAAGGACCTTAAATTGGATATAATCTATAGGAATTTGGTGCTTGGAGAGAACATTGTTCCTACTTCCAGAGAATAATTCAGAGTTCCTAGAAGTGACTGACTTTCAGGACACTTGAAGGGCGTGGAACCAGGAAGAAGATTTCATGGAAAATGGGGATGAGAGGAGAATGACTATGTAATGTTCAAAAGTTAATAATGAGTTGCATAATCCTGAACATAGGAGAAGAAATCCTATGCATCATTGAATTCAAAAGGACAGGAATTATAATAATGCTATGGGACAAAACAAAAGCAAATACCACAATACAGAAAGAGATAAATAAGGAAAATATGTTGTGTTAAAAGGAACTATAGGCAGCAAACCATTATTGATATTAAACTTATATAATCTAAATTCAAAAGAGAGAAAAAAATAACAGAACAACAAAAAGATTTGGACATTAACACAGTAGTTGCAGTAGATTTTAATGACCCTCCCTTAGTTTTAGATAAGGCTAATAAGTTAAGTTGGATAATATGTTAGTTAAGTCTAACAGGAAGATAAACAGAAGGAATATATGGAACTGAACAAATTGCTAGAGAAATCAAAGCTAAAATAGATATGGATTCCTATATATGGGACTGCTAAAGAATATATATATTCTCAGTATTACATGGAATTTTTACAACAACTGAGCATGAATAAGCATAGGGGTATTACAAAAATAATGTAAAAAGGCAGAAATCCTAAAAATATCATTTATAAACCAAACCCAATAAGAATACTAATCAATTACAGGACCAACCAAAAAAGACAAATTTAC
This sequence comes from Pseudochirops corinnae, assembly GCA_028646515.1. Lineage (NCBI taxonomy): Eukaryota > Metazoa > Chordata > Mammalia > Diprotodontia > Pseudocheiridae > Pseudochirops > Pseudochirops corinnae. The sequence continues at coordinate 7,583 of JAQQSV010023769.1, forward strand.
ATGGAGACTTAACATTCTAAATAATGAGTGGGTCAAAAAAAAAATCATAGAAACATGTAATGATGAAACAATGTGCCAAAATTTATGGATTATAACTTAAAGGATTTTCAGGGAGAAATCACATGCCTACAGTTGTGTGTGTGTGTGTGTGTGTGTGTGTGTGTGTATGTGAAAGAGAGAGAGAGAGAGAGAGAGAGAGAGAGAGAGAGAGAAGATTAATTAGCTGTATATGAATTTTAAAAAAAAGAAAGTCAACAAATAAAAACCTTAAATATACATAAAAAGGAACCATTAAAATTAGAGGAGATATAAACTTGAAATAAGAAAAATAAAGAAATTAAACTAAACTTAAAAGTTGATTCATTATAAAAGCATAGTAAAAACTGATTAAAAAAAACCTTTTGCCAATGTAATATTTTAAAAGAGGCTAAAAAAATTAAGCAACAGAATAGTACACAAGGTAAAATCACAAGACCAGAGCAAAACCTACTAAGCACAATCATGTGATAACAAATCTGAAAACAGAACTAAGATGTTAAATCTAACAGATTAATAGAGTTGAAAATGAGAGACACTAAGTTTTCATCTTTATGATGTTGGAGAACAGGGGATTTTTACTCTTTTTATGTATCTTGTGTTCCATGTGTAATTTAGGGAAGTTTATGGACTCCTCAAATTACATTTTTAAATTACCAGGGGGGGGTGTAAGAAACTTTATTAGAGAAAAAAAGGTTTGAAACATCTTTTGAGTTTGAAAAAGAGAAAAATAGTAAAGAGCAAAAGGATTGTCTTGGTGCAATGGAGGACCAGCTGAGATAAGAGAATGTAAAGATGTATTTATTATGGGACCCAGTCAGAATAATGGTATAATTTTCTCCAGTGGCATGTGAAAAAGATCATAGAAGGTGAACACTGGTGCCAATCTAAGATTGCAGTTTGGCAAGACATGAGTGATGATAGGGCAGTGGATTCAAATATGGGAGATATATATATATATATGGCTGTGTGTGTACAACTATATAAATATAAATATCTATCTATCTATATACATACATATACATATATTGCTTGTGAACAGAGCCAAGTTGGGAAAGGATAAAATCAAAAACAGAACTTTAGGATAAAGGCCAAGATGATGGTCTAGAACAGACCCACACAACTTGGCAGTAGGTAGGGATAAAAATTAAAATAGACTAAACTTCTCTGGGCCACAGATGGGTTTTTAGCAGTTCATTTTCCAAATAAAGGTACAATTAATGGTTAAACTATTTTGCAAATAAACCATATTTTGAAAAGGAAATTTCAATTAATATCAATTAATTATACCTATTACTTAACATTTTTATTAATCATAAAATAATATTTATGTTTAAAAAAGTACTCTGCTAAATGATATGAGTTTTAATACATTTTTCAGGTTTTCTTATTGTTTATATTTAGCTAATGGAACATAATATACTTATTGTCATCAATCAGTTTATTGTATTCTGGAATCATGTTTGAAATAGATTTCTTCAGAAATCTGAAAACTAACCTTAGCAGTTGCCTCATTTTCTGAGTTTACTTTCTTTAAAAAAAAAACAAAAACATCCTTCTCCACTGAGATTTTTCAACAATTTGGGCACTTTAATTTGTTTTTCATTGGTGTCCAATTTGCTTAAATCAGGACGTGTTAGTTCAAAATGGCAGCGAATATTGTATTCCTTTGGAACAGCTATTACAAACAAGGTACAATATTTTTTCCCTCATGTAAGTAAATGAGTACCTATTTGTCCATTCTGAATTAAACACTGTGTTCTGATGAAATCTTCCTTTTCTTTTTATGACCCATTTTACAAAGTCACTCTCAAAACTTCGTTAGAACCAAAAAATCTTCACAGCAACTGCTCACGTACGGAGAAATACTGCATTGAATGTCTGACTTTGGAGAAAGCACCAAACACTCATGTAACTTGGAAGGCAGCCATGGAGTGAGGGAGAAGAAGCCCTTGCATTATTGCAGCTCATTTCATAAAAGGAGTTAGCTGTTTTGGCTCATGGCTGCACTTACTTTGTCCCTGTTCAATGTCAATAATGACCTAAAACACAGTGAAAAAATATAACTCTTCCTCCTCTCAGACTAAAGACAGACTGATGACAGTTGGTTGTGGTGGATCACCTGAAAAACAGGAAAGAATGAGCAGTGGCAACATGCCAGTCAAGTTACATGATGGGCACAAAAATGACTAGAGAAAGGCAGGTTAAGCAGGGCAAGGACAAAGCACTTGTTACATCTTTACTTTCTTTTATATCCTCTACATTTTTCACTGGAAACCCAAAATAATTTGCAGGGGCTGTAAGCAGCCCACGGGTTGTAAGTTGTGCAGGCCTGGCTTAGAAGGATGTCCAGGTCCCAGTGAGAACAAAGACTAAGTTTAGGTGATAAGTGTGAGACATACTTCTTGAATTGCAATGTAATTTTGGTGATATTCTCCAATAAGAAACACAATAGGAGTTGGTACTGGTTGTTGGGTCTGTAAGTTCTCTGTTTTGTTTTTTTTTTTAAGAGCTGGAGAGAAGACTTTAAAAAATTTTTTTTACATTAACTTTTGTTTATATTTAGTTTATATCATTCATTTCCACAAGATTTTGAGTTACAAATTTTCTCCCGATCTTTCCCCTACCCACCACTCCAAAACAGCAATCCCATTTTTACCCCCTCCCCAAATCTGCTCTCTCCTATATCTGTCCC
>JAQQSV010023770.1:0-10313 GCA_028646515.1 Pseudochirops corinnae
GAAGAAGGGGATTGGCTGAGGTGTGTACATAAGCAAGAATTCCAGAGACAGACAGACAGAATTGGAATGCTGCTTCTGCTGAAGGAAAAATTGTGGAGACTGAAGCCTGCTGAGAGAGAGAGAGAGAGAGAGAGAGAGAGAGAGAGAGAGAGAGAGAGAGAGTTTTTCTCCCAGCATCTGGAAGCTGAGAACTGACTGAGAACTGAGTTGGAGTTTTCCTGAGACCAGAATCTGGTGAAGACTGCCTGGAAGGCTGAGGGCTTGCCTGGAAGGCTGAGAGGGATTGCCTGGAAGGCTGCCTGGAAGGCTGAGAGGGATTGCCTGAAGAAGCATGACCAGGATAATACTTTGTTTGTTCGTGGCCTGGCTGATCCTTGAGTTCCAGGCAAGAGAAGTGGTGAAGAGATTGAGATGTGCTAGACCCTGTGAACTTCAGTGTGTGCCAGGGACTGCCCTGAGGACTGGACAAAGGCCTGGGAGCTATCTACTTCTGAGGATTGAAGAAGGACCTGAGAGCTATCTGCTTCTGAATCCAGGTGACTGTTTGATGAATTCAGGAGGGAGCTGGGACCTTGGAAGGGGATTCAGGGAATCAGAGAAACCACCCAGAGTCAAGATGAAGAAAAGGCCTCCCCTTGGATGAAACTGAGGTGTTTTGGACACCGAGGGGTGGAGGGTTTGTGTGGTTTTCTAATGACTGTATTTGTGATTAATGATATTTAGTAATTGTGAATGTAGATTAGTGGCTGAGTAAGTTAATGGTTGCCCCATGAGTGGAAGTTTGATTATTCTACTGTTTCTTATTAATGATTGAGTTGCCCCATGAGTACAAGTTTGAGTATTCTATTGTTTCTTATTAATGATTGAGTTGCCCCACGAGTGGAAGTTTGATTCTATTGTTCCTTGTTCTGAATATTGTGGCCACTGTTGTGAAAACTGTGTGGCCATTTTCTGTGATGAAATGTAATGTTGTGAATATTATAATGTTTTGAATGTTTGTCTTGATTTGTAATGGAATAAACAGAGTGTTCACCATATTTTGTAATCTGATCTCTAAAAGCTGTTCACGGTAGCATTCTTTTGGGAATCTGCTGGTGCATGACATTACATTCCTCTTGTTCCTTAAAATCTGCCTTGAGGTCTCCCAACAGTTCCTTCAAGGCTCACACTAGCAGCTCTGCAACTGTCTATTGTTACAGTACTTTCCAGTTCAACTCCTTGTGGGCCTCAACTGCCTGTTCATGCTCTTCCATGGCTGACCCAGTGTGCTCCAGGGATGTTAGCAGAGTGCTCACCAGCACCTGCACCTTCTTCAGGTCTCACTCTTTCGTCTGCAGGGCCTCCAGCACTCTCTCCAGCTGTTCCTGTGGAGTCCTTTTCCTGGACTCCCCTATCTCCCTGGATTTCTCAAAATCTTGATTCTGGGTCTCCAACTCTTGATCTTTCTGGTTTAAGGGCAATGCCATATTCCCAAAATTTCTCTTAAGTCCCTGCTGTTATTCAAACCCCTGTTCTCCATACTGTTGGAACATCTGGAGCCTCTCCGACTGCTAACTTGACCTCCTTCTCACTGTCCATCAGGATCAGCTTCTTGTGCTCCAGGCTTCTGTGATGGATCTTGGCTTGCTGCTTTTCCTCTTCATATTCTATCATGAGCTGTCTCTGAGACTCAATTTCCCTGAAGGCAAATTTCATCTCTTTAAGGTCATCCTTTAATACTTTGTTTTGTAACATTCTTTGATCTCTCAGGGTCAGAAATTTCTCTTCTTATAGTACTAACTCCTGATATCTCTTCTCTAGGTCCCAAGTAAGCTGATTCTTTTGTTTCTTGAACTCCTCCATTTGGTCTCTTTGGGATTTCATCCCCTGGTTTCTCTCTGCAAGATCTGTTGTCAGGGGAACTCAGGTGTTTTCTAGCTCTTTAATTTGTTCTGAAGCTGTGTTTTCTGACTCTTCTTCTCCAAGTCTGAAGTTAGATAGATCAGAGTAATCTTCTGCACTTCTTTGGTTCCATAAGTCCTCAGTCTCTCTCTCTCTCGCTCTCTCTCTCTGTCTCTCTCTGTCTCTCTGTCTCTCTGTCTCTCTGTCCCTCTCTCTCTCTCTCTCTCTCTCTGTCTGTCTGTCTGTCTGTCTCTCTCTCTCTGTCCCTCTCTGTTTCTTGATGATTTTCTTCCATGTCTAAAGGCCTTAAAGTTCTAGGGCAGCAGTTCTCAACCTGTGGGTCGTGACCCCTTTGGGGGTCAAATGACCCTTTCACAGGGGTCATAGGGGTCGCCTAAGATCATCTTAAAACATATTTCCGATGGTCTTAGGAACTGAGACATTGCTCCACTATCTGTCTCCAGGTGGGTTCACCCACATGCAGATATTCCCACATATAAGTATTAAAGGGTCGTGGCATTAGGAAGGTTGAGAACCACTATTCTTGAGAGATCAACAGGTTGTAATGGCAAGCAAAGGAATATTTAACCGCTTGTTTCAGTTATTGAAGTACTTAGCACTTTATTTCAGTTGAGCCTTGCCAATGATTATATCAAGTCTTTGTTAGAAAGAAAACCTGGGAAGCCCACAGTGGGAAGGACTTGCCAAAGTCCAGAACAGGAAGAAGGTAAAAGGTGGGTGAAACAAGAAGGAACTCATGACATATAAAAGCTCTAGGACTGCTGGGACTGCACAGAACTGGGAGGAAGCATGACTGTGGTGCCAGCACTTTGTCTGCCTGTGTTGTTTTTACTTTGTCAGATCTGTGTGCTGATAAAGGATATTACTGCTGTTTTAGAAGCCTTGGGACCTTACTGCTGGTTCAGAAGCCCTGAAAGAGGACTTTCTTGTTGTATGTTTACAGAAGTCCTAAAAGAGGGTTTTACTGAACTTTTGAGAAGACCTGGGAATTTACTGATAATTTGTCTTGATTCCTCAGACCCTGTTTGGTGAGTCTGTGTTGGTTTCACAGGCAGAAAGTGAATTGAAGATGGTACTGGCTATGTGTATGACTGTTGTTGTGACTCTGTAAAGTTTTGTCTTCCCAGAAACATGAACTGTGAAGGGCTTAAGGTGGACTGACCATGGTGAGCTTCAATATGGAATGGGAACTGGATAAGGAAATGGACAAGGAACTGGATGAGGAGCTGGATGAGGAGCTGGACTAGGATCTGAGAGCTTCCTGCTTGTGAATCCAGGTAACAGTTGGGTGAATTCAGGCAAGAACTGGGATTGAGGAAAAGGAATCGTGGAGTTTGGATGTCAGCCTTGAGTCAAGATGAAAAGATCTTTCCTTGGGTACTTAGTGCTGGCTGGCAAGATCATGATTTATTGTGACCTAGAGATGGGGGAACTCTGTACTTTTTTTACCCCCTTAAGGATAATTGGAAGCTAGTCTCCAATCAAGAATAAAGAAGACTTTTTGACTGACAAATTAAGACAATGTGACAAGGGTTGGGAGACCTTTGTACTTTGAATCCCCTACAAATGATTGAATTAAGGATTTATTGAATACTATCTTTTGTTTAAAACTATGTGGCCTCTTTGTTGATAAATATGTGGTCACTTTAGTGATAAATTGTTATAACATTGTGAATGTTGTACTTTGTTTTCAGTGACTGTTTTGCTTTAGTTTACTGATGAATAAATAGAGAGTTCACTACACTATGTGATCAGAAACTTGAAGCTATTCACAGAAGCAGTCCTCAGGAGAGCTGCTTGTGCTTGACTCTACACTGGTTCTCCAAATCTTGAATTGGTTCTCTCTGGAACCATATTACTTGTATTTCCTTCTGTAAATCCAGAGTCTGGTGTTCCAGGTTGTTTCCATGAATTTTTTGCTTCTTCTCAAACTTCAGTCTACTCTCTCAGTGATCTCATGTGCCTCTCTTTGTCCTCTAAAGATCACCACAGGTAGACTAATAATCCAGTTTTCTGTTTCCCCAATTCTTAGATCTGTTTTCACTGGGTTTCCAAGACTTAACTTCTCTTATGTAGATTCAGAGACAGATGTTCTTGTATCACCTTTTGTGCTTCTCTCTGCTATTTCAGCTCTTGAATTGTTCCCTTCTGGACTTTTAGCTCCTTTTCTTTACTAGAAAGGAAACCACTCAGGAGATCAACTTTTTCTTATAGTGCCTTGCATTGAGCCACCTTATGTTTTTCTTCAGGGCCTCTGACCTCTCCTGTTTATTTTCTTCTTCATCATTCTTCTGTCTCATGACTGAGCATGTTGCTTTAATGTTAGCTTTTTATATTTACTTTATTCATCCATTTAGAACAGTGGTTCTCAACTTTCATAATGCCGGAACCCTTTAATAGTTGTAGGTGGGTATGTCTGCATGTGGGCAAACCCGCCTAGAGACAGATAGAGGAGGTTCCTAAGACCATCAGAAATATGTGTTTTCCAATGGTATTAAGCAACCTCTGTGACCCCTGTGAAAGGGTCGTTTGACCCCAAAGGGGTCACAACTCACAGTTTGAGAACCCCTGAATTAGAACATATTTTGTGTATTGTATCACAAGCTAGTCTAAAAGTAACAATTTGCAGACACTTTCACATTTTCTAAGAAGTGTTATGAAATAAGAAGTCCACAAGTACTGTACAGAACCCCTCAATTAGAACATATTTTGTGTATTGTATTACATGCTAGTCTAAAAGTAACTATTTGCAGACACTTTCACATTTTCTAAGAAGTGTTATGAAATAAAAAGTCCACCAGTACTATGTCTACTATATTGTTGCACTTTTCAAAAGGGGAAAAAATCCAATATGAGATATTAATTAATATTTTGTGATAAAATTTGAAATCTTATATCATACAATCTCTTTTCTTTATACATCTTTTTTATTCTGTATGATATTTTTGATCATTTGTTCTTCAAAATAAACTTCAATATTATTTCATCTGTTTATGTAAAATATGCTACTGGAAATTTATATGATATGGAAAAATCTGTAAAAAATTAGGTAAATGTTAAGTCTATTACATTGACAAAGGTCATCCATAAATATTGAAAATCACTTTAATTGTCTTTGTATTCTCATATTTCTCTAAAAATTTCTTTGTAGTTTCTCTTACCTATTTCCTTCATGTGTCTTGATAAATTTCAGGTTAAATCTCAGGTAATAATTAATTTTATTTTGTCAAATGTAATTGTTCTATCTTTTTGCCTTAATTTTTAGTTATGATAGATGAGTCCACATTCATTCCCTTAATATTTTCCTCGTCTTATTTTTCTAAATAGAATTTTTTTTGCATTATGAAATAATAGTAGAGAAAAATGAAGCATCTGCATTACAGATAGATTTACTCTAGAAATGTGATGTTACACTATTTTTACATGCACATATGTGTATATATAATTTTGAAGCATATTTAAGTATGTTATAGTTTCCTTGTTTGTCTCCCTTGAGACTATCTATTTTAATTCTAGGTTTATATGAAACCATGATTACTATTTCTTTCTTTGGATCCTTCTGACCTATTATAAGTTTTATTACAGTTCCTTATTTTAATACTGTATGAGTCTTCAGTACAGTGTTTCTCAACCTTCCTAATGTTGCAAACTTTTAATACTCTTATGTGGGCATATCTGCATGTGGGCAGACATGCCTGGAGACAGACAGAGGAGCAGTTTCTTGGTTCCTGAGACCATCAGAAATATGTGTTTTTGATGGTCTTAGGCAACCCCGAAAGTGGTTGCGAAGCACAGGTTGAGAACCGCTGCTTTAGTGTGTTTCTTGCATGGAATAAATATAAGGTTCTATTTTCTATTCTCATTTGCAATTACTTTTGTTTAATGGACATTTTCCTCTATTAACATTCACAAATAAAATTTTTTTTTTCCCTCCACTGAATCCTATTATATCATTTCAAAATGCAAAAATCAATTGTACTAACAGTGCATATTTTATTTAAAGCAATCTCATTCTGATGTCTTTTTTTTTTCCAGGAAAAGAGATCCTCATATTCCTTTAACATAACCAGTTTCAGCTCCCTTAATTCAACTTTAACTGAAATATCTCCTCCTACCCTCCCTCACGCACACACATTTCTTTTACTCAGGTAACAGTTTCTTCAAGAACCCTTCATTACCTTTAATTGCTGACTACATTGCTATATAAATGCTCTTTTTGTTGCTGTCCTAATTCATAGAATTATTATCACCTCACCCACTCCTTCCTCTTTGTTGCTTTGCTTTAAAGATAGTTTTGTCTTTTAACACAATCTCATAGCGTCTTTTTTATTTGTTCTCTCTAATATCCTTAGAGAATATTAATCTTCCAAAGAAAAATAGTCTTATTTCCTCTTTGCACTATACCCATTACCTGCTATTTATTTTTTTCAATTAATTTATTTTTAGTTTTAAAAATTCACTTCTACATGATTTTTGGTTCTAAAATTTCTCCCCATATCTTCCCTCCTCCCACCCCAAGAGAGTGTGCATTCTGATTACCCCTTCCTCAATCTGCCCTCCTTTCTATCACTCCCCCACCCTTTTCTTTTATCCCCTTCCCTTTGATTTCCCTGTAGGGCAAGATTTATTTCTATACCCCATTACCTGTATATCTTATTTCCCTGTTGCATGTAAAAACAATTTTTTAAATTTGTTTCTAAAACTTTGAGTTCCACATTCTCTACCTTCTTCCCTCCCCTTCTATCCTCATTGAGAAGGCAAGCAATTGGATATAGGTTGTACATATGTAGTCATGCAAAACACTTCCCTAACAGTCATGTTATGAAAGATTAACTATATTTTCCTCCATCCTATCCTGCTCTTCATTTAATCTATTCTTTCTTTTGAGCCCATAACTTCTAAAAAGAGTTTGATTTGTATTACTCTCTCTTCCATTCTTCCCTCCCTTCTATCATACCTCCCTTTCTTATTGCCTTTCCCCCTACTTTCCTTTAGGTTAAGACAGATTTCCATAGCCAATTGAGTGTGTATGTAATTCTCTCCTTAAGCCAAATGTGATGAGAGTAAGTTTCACTCATTCCCTGTCACCTCCCCCATCTTCCCTTTTGTTGTAAACATTTTTCTTGACTCTTTTATGTGATGATAATTTACCTCTTTCTACCTTTCCATTCCTCCTCCTAGCATGATCCCCTCTTACCCCTTAATTTTATTTTTTATGTCATCCTTTCATATTCAACTCATCCTGTGCATTTGTGTTTATGTGTATATGTGTGTACATACATATATGTGTGTGTGTGTACATACATATGTATATATATATGCACACATATATACATATTTCTATCTATAGATAGATAAATAGATAGACTGATAGATATTCACTCTAGCTACTTTGTTACTGAAAAAAAGGTTTCATGAGTTAACAATATCATCTTTCCATGTAGGGATGTTAACAGTTCAACTTTAAGAAATCCTTTATTATTTCTCTTTCCTGTTTACCTTTTCATGCTTCTCTTCATTCTGATATTTGAAAGTCAGATTTTCAGTTCAACTCTGGTGTTTTTATAAAGAATGCTTGAAAGCCCTTTATCTCATTGAATGTCCATTTTCCCCTAAAAAAGATTATAATCAGTTTTGCTTGGTAGGTGATTCTTGGTTTTAGGACTTTATTAAAAAAAATACTATATGTACTGTTTATCTTTCATGAATTTGTTTTGCCTAGTGGCATAGTCTTTCCTGATGAACCTAGACTTTCTAAAATAAATCCACCAAATTTTTGAAGGTCAATTTTATTTTATTTAAGAAAGTGATTAGTTTTACCAGAAAATATTATTTGATATGAACCATATTCAATACATATTAATATAGCATCTCTCCTTTGTAATTGAGAAAATTAATTATTTAGAACTTAAATGATCACTCATTTTTAGATGAACAATATGCCATTAAAAGTCAGTAAAATTATTTCTTTGTATCCAGTGCTCCAGAGATTGATTACTAGATTTCTTGATGAGTAAAACTTGGAGTTCTTATCTACTGTGGTCTTGTAGTCTTTGTTGATCTATTACACATTGCTAAATAAATCCAAACCTTCCATAAAATTTTTCTTTAATCTATCAACCATACTTTGGATAATTTCCCCATATAATTTTTTGAAGTACTAGAGGTGGTTTATTTGTTTTATCATTTGTTTTTATCACATTTAACGATATATTAATTTGTTTCACTTCACACTTCAATTAATGCCCATTGTTTTTGTTTGTAAATATTGCATATTTCTTTATATTTAATATATGCTCCTCAGTCTCTGGATTTTGGTATTTATTCTTCTATTTCCATTTTCTTGGCACCTTAGGACTGATTTCAGAAAAAATCTTTGAGACGCTTATGTGAACTACTACCAAATGAAGTGACCAGAACCAGAAGAACATGGTATGCAGTAGTAGCAATATTGTAATGATGATCAACTACAAGAGACTTTGTTATAATCAATAAAATGCACCCAGAAAATTCCAAAGGAGTCATGAAAAACAATGTTCCCACCATCTATAGAGAGGACTGATGAACTCTGAGTGCAGATTGAATCATGTTGTTTTTTTCCCTTACTTTATTTTACTTTTTTTGATCACATAACCAATATAGAAACTATAGTTTGCATGATTTCTCATGTATAATAAAAATCATGTAATTTGCTTTCTCAATTGCTTTCTCAAAAATTTGGAACTAAAATTTAAAAAGAAGATAATTTTTTTTTAAAGAATTGCTCAAAGTTCTATGCTTTACCTTCATCTGGGAGTAAAATATAGGAGTATACCACTTTTAAAAATATAAATTTGTGTGTATGTGTTTCTGTGTGTGTGTGTGTGTGTGTGTGTGTGTATGTATGTAAGAGAGAGAAAGGGGGAGTGAGAGAACTCTGAAAGGAGAAGAGAATATTGATTGTGTTTTTTATGTGCCCATTACTGTAATGATAAAATGTGATAAAAATGATTTTTAAAAAGTGATAAAAATGCATGGGTTGGCTTAAGAAATGAAAAAAAAAATTAGAATCCCTCCTCTCAAGGAACTGACATTCTAATGGGAGAAGACAACACATAAAAATAAAGGTAGATAACTGGGAGGGAAAATACTTATTGTGCAATTAAAAAGTATCCATTGCAGAGTTGGAGCAGACCAGGAAGGAACTGACCTTTCTGATGATGTGTCATTTTTGTGGAAAAATTTAACAATTGTCAAGTGTGATGTGGAATGAAGATATCATTATTTGGGCAAGGTAGATCATAAAGAAGGGGAACAGAATGAGACAAAAGGAAAGAGATTTTGTGCTTTTGTTTCTATCTAAGATTTTTAATGGATCTGAAAATCTATTTAACTTGAAAATTTGATATGACAAATAAAATGTTAGATTTTAAGCCTTAAGAGACATTGCTAAAAATAAACATTTTCTAAAAGAAAAAAAAAAACAGGGTGCCAGAAAATGTATAAAATTATCATTAAAAAACCGTGAAACTAACAAGAAGAAGGTCAGGCAAGTAGAAAGAATGAAGCATAACAAATAAACAGAATCAATTACTCTATTGATATATATTAAATTGCAATCAAAGTTTCCAGCCTTATTTTTTACTGTCCCTTTCATAATCAATTATTTTGCTAAACTCGCCTTCTAAGTGGACCACCTGTATTAATTACTCATCTCTGTGCCTTTACACTAGCTATCCCATATGTTTGTAACTTACTGTCTTCTAACGTTTACCTCTTTCAAAAATCAGTTCAACTGCCATTTTGTACATGGAATCTCTCTCTCTCTCTCTCTCTCTCTCTCTCTCTCTCTCTCCTTATAGAGAATGTGTATACTTATTTATATATTCATCATCACCTCAAATAAAATGTAAGCTCCTTGGGAGAATGTAACAATGCTGGGATTTGAAGATCTTCCATGCCCCTTGAGCTTGCTGATGTAGCAGGAAGGGGTGGAGCAAGAGAAAGGCGGAACCAAGCTTGTCTCCGTGTGGTGTGGACTGGAAGCAGCGTCAGAGGCAGTGGCTGCGTCTGCGAACTCTTTTTGCTTTGAGCAGGCCAGAATCTCTGCTAAGGACTCCTGCTGAGGACTGCCTGGGGCAGGAACTGCCAGGGGCCGGAGCTGCTGGGACCAAGCTGCCTGGACGCTGAGCAGTTGCATGCGTGAGGAGAGGAGGATCTTTGCCTGAGGTAGCCTGTCCTGTTTGAAGGCTTGAGGATGTGGTTATTTACTACTTTGACCACATGTGCCAACTTCATCACTACTGGGTTGGCTTTGACTTTCTGGTTTTGGGACTCAGTCTTCTGGTATTTAAATGAATGCACTATCTATATTTCTTATGTAGAGAGCCTGTTCCATTTTGTGATTAATAACTATATCAGCATATTTATAG
>JAQQSV010023771.1:0-10312 GCA_028646515.1 Pseudochirops corinnae
ATTTGGGAGGGAGGGTAGTTAGAAGCACACACTTTTGAAAAGGCACAAGATCAAAGTAGAAAATAGAACAAGTAAGGGGTGGGAGAGGATGGAGGGAAATATAGTCAGTCTTTCACAATATATTCACTATGGAAATGTTTTGTGTAACTACACATGTACAACCTATATTGAATTGCTTGTCTTTCCAGTAAAGGTGGGTCTCAAGTGAAGAAGGGAAAGAAACTGGAATTCAAAGTTTTAAAATCAAATATTTAAAAAATTATTATTAAAAAGTAAATTATTTTGATTTCTTCTTCAGAAAATTACCTGTCCATGTCCTTTGACCATTTATCATTGGGGAATGATTTGTATTCTTTTAGATTTGATGGAATTCTCTATATATTTTAAATATGTAGCCTTTATCTGATCAATTATCTATAAATATTTCCCCCAGTTTTCTTTTTATTGTTGCTTTATTTGTTTTATTTTTACAAAACCTTTTAAATTTAATTTAATCAAAATGATTTATTTTAAACCTAAGTTTTTTCCCTGTCTCTTGTTTATTCATAAATTGTTTGCCAGCCATAAGTCTGATAGGTAAAGTGTTCCATGTTCTTCCAATTTTCTTGTAAAATCTCTCTTTATATCTAGGGCCAAATTCTCATTTTTATTGTATTAGCTTGACTTAACCATGAGCAACTGATATTTTACCATTTATTTAGATCTGATTTTATTTTTCTGAAAAGTGTTTTGTAATTGTGTTCATATAGTTCCTGGGTTTGTTTTGGTAGGTAGATTCCCAAATATTTTATAATATCTACAGTAACTTTAAATGGAATTTCTCTTTCTATTTCTTGCTGCTGTGCTTTGTTAGAAATATATCGGAATGCCAAGGATTTACATGGTTTTATTTTATATCCTGCATCTTTGCTAAATTTATTTATTGTCTCAAGTAGTTTTTTACTTGATTCTCCAGGATTCTCTAAGTATATCATCATAGCATCTATAAAGAGTATTTAGCTTAGTCTCTTCTTTGACTAATCTGATTCCTTCAAATTCTTTTTCTTCTCTTATTGCTACAGCTAGCATTTCTAGTACCAAATTGAGTAACAGGGGTGACAGTGGACACCCTCATTTTATTCCAAATCCTATTTGCCTTCAAGCTTATCCTCATTACATATACTACTTACTGATGGTTTTAGATAGATGCTACTTATTATTTTAAGGAAGACTCTATTTAATCCCATGCTTTCTAGTGTTTTTTTAAAAATAATAATGGATGTTGTATTTTGTCAAAAACTTTTTTTGCTTCTATTGAGACAATCATATTGTTTTTACTAGTTTTGTTGTTTATATGATTGATCATACTTGTAGTTTTCCTAATAATGAACCATCCTTGCAGTCCTGGAATAAATCCTGCCTGATCAGAGTGTATTATTCTTATAATAAGTTACTGTAATTGTTTTACTAATATTTTATTTAAATTTTTTGTATCTATATTTGTGAGGGAAATATGTATATAATTTTCTTTCTCTGTTTTGGCTCTTCCTGAGTTATTTATCAGTACCACATTTTTATCATAAAAAGAATTTGGTAGGGCTACTTCTCTAATTTTCCCAAATACTCTATAAAGTATTGGAATTAATTGTTCTTTAAATGTTTGATGGAATTCACTTGTAAATCCATGTGACCTTGGAGATGTTTTCCTAGGGAGTTCATTGATGTTCAATTTCTTTTTCTGAGATGAGGTTATTTAAGTATTTTATTTCCTCTTCATTTAATTTGGGCAAAATATTTTTTTGTAAATATTCATCCCTTTCACTAAGATTGTCAAATTTATGGGCATACAATTTGGTAAAATAATTCCTAATTATTGTTTTAATTTCCTCTTCATTGGAAGTAAATTCCCACTTTTTAGTTTTGATGCTGAAAATTTGGTTTTCTTTATTTTTTCAAAAAATGAAATTGACTAAAGTTTTGTCAATTTGTGAATGGATCACTTGGTATGGGTAGTGATAACTGATGAAGTGCTAGTGTGGTCCATAGGTACTTTTGTAATGTTGAGAGAAATTAGGGTTCCCCAGTGCGGTTTCCCAGTGGGAAACTGATGGGAAGAGACAAGAGTCACTGAGGATAGGCAGGCATATCAGGGTTCTGATCACAATTTATCCACAGTGAGGAGACCATTGATTTATTGGGATGAGTCTAGTTTTTACTATCCACATAATGCTTGGGACGGCATCAGGATATGATGAATGTTCATTACACATGAATTATTTAACCTTGATGCTACCCTACAAATTGTAGAGTCTTAGTGGACCCTAATTAAAGTATGGCAATTGTGGTATGACACACTTTTACCTTCTACAATCCTTAATTGCTTGTGAGAGGATTACCCTAATGAGCCCTTGGTTTCCACTAGTGGGTAATACACAGACTTGTTAGGAAGGTCACTTATTAACCTAAAAATATTACTGAGAGTTCTATTTTGATCATTATTATTATTCATTCATTCCCCTTTTTCTCGTGTTTACTCTCAATGGCCAGAGCACTTTGGTTAATGTTATCAAGATGAGAAAAGTGTCAAATTCACATAAGTCCAGGAACTTGTGGACCTAGGCCTCACTACTATCATTCACACTTTCTTTCTGCCCTTGTTATGTCACATTATGCTATGACTTATTCAACTTTGGATAATTTTTAGATACTGTAGAGATTTAACTTGAGGAGAATGGAAGTAGCATCCTGGATGGCCTGCGAAACCTTGCTTGGGAGGGATCAGAGAGTACTATGGACATCTCAGAAACCATGAAAGCTGTGAAGGCTCCAGGGACAGAAGGTAGGGAAGGAGATTCCCAAATAAGTTTCTTTTTTCCACTTGAGTTTATGAAGTTTTCAAGAGGAAGGATGCAGGTGCAGAGTAGCTGGGTTGGATGGTCCTCAGAGATCCTTAATCAGACTCTGGTCAACATATTTGTTCAATTTGTGTTTGACTTGCACCAAAGAGACATGAAGAAGTACCTCCTTTACTAATGAACCCACAGGGAAAAAAG
The DNA here is from genome assembly GCA_028646515.1 of Pseudochirops corinnae. Classification (NCBI taxonomy): domain Eukaryota; kingdom Metazoa; phylum Chordata; class Mammalia; order Diprotodontia; family Pseudocheiridae; genus Pseudochirops; species Pseudochirops corinnae. The sequence continues at coordinate 3,033 of JAQQSV010023771.1, forward strand.
AAAATAGCCTCCAGGAGGCAAAAATGCCCCATAAATATGCCCTGCTCTTTCTAGCTTTTGCCTTTGTCCTAAACAGAGGGGTGCTGCATGTCTCACACTCTGCATTCCCAAGTGAAAGGAACGATTCAAAGTCTAAGCATCTATTGGGAAAGAGCAATCTTTAGCAGTAGGGAATGTGCCCAGTCACCCTAAAATCCCCTACTCCTTGACTCTTAAGAGATTTGGTTTATTGGCCATGGGCTTGTGGCATCTGGGGCTCTCTTTGTCTCACTTATTTGCGATCCTGCTTTTGCAGTTTTCTCTTTCTGAGTATCACATGGAGAAGAGTCCTTGTTACATAGAAAGAGTTTACAGTCCCACATATAGAAAAGAAGGGGATCTGGTCATAGGGGGCTTTTTCTCCTTGTTTCTGAAAATAGAGGACAAATTACATAAGGAATCATTCAGACTTTCTCCTTCCTGGAGTGGTGCAGAACCAAAGTAAGTGTATGTGTGTGTGTGTGTGTGTGTGTGTGTGTGTGTGTTTTATTGATGAAATAGTCATCCATATTTATGACTGACTGGTTTGTTGGTAGAGTTGTGTTTCATTTAGTCTCCCAGCTTTGGTTAAAGCAAAGACTTAGGTCTGACAATTTCTAGAAACCTGGTATTCAGGAATATGATAAATTTAACTTTTTGTTAATGTTCAGTGAAGCAAGCAGAAAAATGGAGATTATTTATACACCCCCATATGATGCTATAAATAATCAGAAATTCATCCTAATAGATGAAAGAAAACCTTACCCAATACAAAGGTGACAGAGACATATCAGGGAGGAAATACACTTAAATTTGGGGGTCAGGTTGAAAATCTATATTCCCTAAGAATGGGCTTGTTGAGAACTGCTCATTGGTGTCAAATATGAAAGGGTACATTTCCTATCTGACGCATATATGACAAAGAAATTCTCACTTGTCAATGTTGGGCTCAAGTGAGGTTTAGGTAGAAGAGAGTTTCTGCATCTTTATACCACAAATTGGGGCAATGTTAACTATCCTAGGCACCAGAAAAGAGAAAAAAAAAATTAGAATGCTTTAGCTAGTATAAAGTTTCATCCAATCCAAAGCTTCAAGCTTCATCTGCCTGACAGAAAGTTACCAAGGAAAAGGACAAAATCTCCACCTTTGCCTATCAACTTTGCTGGGCTTTAGAAGCCCTTGATGTAAGTGACTCCATATTGGAGTTTTGTCATTATAACTATAAATTTAAATATATCTAAAACTCCAAACAACATAAAGTTTACAATGACCACAAGTGCCATGTCTATCAGAACATTGACAAGATTCATTAATTGCACTAAGTTTTCAATTCCTTTATGTCTAGAAAATACAAATTACTGGGGAATTTCACTGAAATGAATGGAACAGAATACCACATACAGGTCATGAGCCAGGGATTAACAAATGAAAAAGGAGCCTGACATCAAGAATCATTTCATTTACCATCATGGCAATGTTATCTATTCTTGAGATGGTCATTTGTGTGAATAATTCATCTTCTGAGTAATGATACTGATCCTTTGGAATGTTCAGAGAGTGAGATTAAATGCTAGCCTTCCAATTCTAATTTTCATTCCCAGTCCTTTCACTCTGCTTCCTTCCTTTGCATTCTCTTTCTTCCAGTTTTGAAATTTTAGGAGGTGACACAGTGATAGGGCCTGGTTTGAGAATTGTTCTTGGGAGGTCATTGCAATGAGGTCGATGAGAATGGCCTACGCCTCTCTTCTGGGCTATCTCCTAATAGAGGTGTATGAAATGCACAATATGTCTGATTCTCCTTGAGGACCAGACTTTCTTTTGCTGCTGCTTCTATCCTCATTGCTTAGCACAGCACTTTGCACATAGTGGGTGCTTAGTAAGTATTGATTAACTGATTCTCTGGTTCTAAGTTATCCAGCTTCTAAGAGAGGAACAATGTTTCCTTACCTGAATAACAGGAGGACAGCCTTCAGGGCCAATAATATGCCCTAAAATTCTATATTTTGACAATCTTCTTGTTTAACTCAGGTAGTTATTACAGCAAGAGAGAAGAGTACTTCATTTGGAATCCTTCAGTGTTACACATCACTTTTTCTTGAAAATTCTATTTTGAAATTCATGTATTCCATTTTCACCCCAATATATAATCTTAAAACCATTATAATACACCTAGAAGCCATATTGCCAATATATGCGTCTATGCCTAGCTAATATGTTTTGCAGGGTCAAGGGGACCATTAAAAATTTCTCCAAATTACAAGTTCAGAATTAGACCTTCCTCTTTCCATGTTTGCACAAAATAGAAAATCAGAGTGCATGATTTGTCCAGTTCCATTTCAAGACTAAGCATATTCTAATGTCTAAAGCACAGGATCAACTTCTTTTTGTGTGTGTGTTCTTGAAAGGATTTGAAAGGATGTTTAGTCCAAGTGACTCATTTTACAGATGTGGACATTGATGATCATGGTGGCGAAATGATTTTGCCCAGGGCCATCCCGTTAGTAAATAGCAGGGGGCATGATTTTAGGCAAGATTTCCTGATTCCATATCCAACTCTGTCTATTATGTCACTTTGCTGTTTCTTTGCCTATAGAGTTTTGCCTAATTCTTTGCTTTTTTCCTTTCACTTTAGATCAATGATCAAATACTACCAACATTTGCTTGCTTTCCAGTTTGCTGTGGATGAGATCAACAAGAACCCCCATTTGCTGCCCAATATAACCCTGGGATACCAGTTGTTCAATAACTTCAATAACAACCAACTGGCTTTGGAGAGCTCCTTGATATGGCTGTCAGGGAAGGGTCCAACCATCCCAAACTATAGGTGTGGCCGGGAGCCCAATTCAGTGGCTGTCATTGGAGGAATGTCATCTACACTGTCCATGGCCATGGCCACCATTCTCAAACTTTATAAAGTTCCACAGGTAAGCGAGTCCATTTTCATCCCATATGTTCTTTGTATTTAAAACAACAAATTCTTTAATATCTGTTCTGGTGCGCTGTCAGTGAGTCAATTGTTATAAAGAAGTTCTAGGCACTGTTCTGATAGCAGGAGAGACAAAGAAAGAGACAGTCCTTTTCATCAGGGAATGCACTCTGTCCTCTAGATGGGGGTGGTGCTCTAAGTGTTTAACTCTGATGGTTTTGAACCAAGTTAAAATCTGCCCAGCTAATGGTCCCTATACTCCTAGTTTATCTTTTTATATTTGCATAGAACTCTGAAAACTTTAGATGGAATAAAGATTTCTCTTATCCTCAGCTCAGAAAATTCCCAGGGAAAGGGCCCCTTCTTTTTCATTTTGAAATGGACTTGTTGATTTTCTCTAAAAGGATGAACTTCTAGTCCTAACAAGCAACATCCAATTCTGTGTTTAGAGTAATCTGCCAGTTTGAACTAAGAATTCACCTCTTTCCTAAATCTGGGTCTGATTTGCCCAATATATGACGTATCCCTTCAGAACAGAAATATCTTATATATCCAATTCAAGTTGTTTCTTTTTTATAAATTAATTAATTTTTGTTTTCAACATTCACCCCCATAAGTTTTAAATTTTCTCCATATCCCTCCCCTCCCCCTTTCCCAAGACAGTGATATAGGCCCGAGTTATTTCTAAGAAATAATTTTTTATCAAGTGCCTAATGTGTATTTTCCAACTTGATACTTAGAGAAAATAATGATGAACAAGAGACAGCCTCTGTGTGATCCTACTGGGAAGGCCACTGGACAATGTAAGAGAAGTAAGGATTGTTTAAGCGCAAAGTCAAGATGCCATTTTTTTTTCTTTAGCAACCAATCCTTCCCTGAACAAATAAGATGAATACATGCATCAGAGAAGTCAGAAATTATGTATTTCATCGTATTCTGACAGTAAATTCATTGATGCTTCTGTGCCACAGCTTACTTAGGCTTTCCCTGTTTTTCTACCTTATCCTTTAGACTTCTCACAATTTTGCTTTTTCAAAGATCATCAAGACCCATGATTATACTTTTTTTCACACTTCCCTACAAATAATAGTTTACAAATAGACTTTTTTCAGGGAGCAACTGGGATCAGTAAAATTCCGGAATGTCATCCAGTCCAATTCAATTCAAAACACATTTTAGAAGCAGATTATGTGATGTGCTCTGCCCTAGAAGCTTGCATTTGAGATAAAGGAAATTTCAAAAATATAAAATCAGATTTAGCCATTCATTAGTTTTTATTCTCCTGTTTGGTCACAATGTATACACTAATTAAATTACATTCATGAATCTTTCTAATATACATATATACATCTACCTGCCTCTCCATCTCGGTATTTGTTTAATACACTGAAATTCCTAAGGCATCACTGATGATTGTTGTATCAACCTGTATAGATTGCCAATTAAGTTGGGTCTTGCAAGGCCTTAGTAATTTCAAGAGTTAGAGAGGTTAGAAGCCAGGAAAGGAAACTTGTTCTGGGACATAGATGCAGAATGTGAAATTTTATTTCCACCCAACATACAGTCCAATTCTCCTCAAATGTTGAGGATTTTCATTTTAGGTATTTATTGTTGTAGTTCAATTGTTTCAGTTATGCTCTAGTCTTCTTGACCCTATTTGGGATTTTCTTGGCAAAGTTGCTGGAGTGTTTTGCCATTTCCTTCTCTACCTTATCTTTCAGATGAAGAAACTAAGGCAAACAGGGTTAAGCACTGTGCCTTGGCTCACACAGCTAGGGTCTGAGGCTGTATTTGAATTCAGATAAATGGGTCTTCCTGATTCCAGGCTGGGTGTTTTATCAACCTCGTCACCTAGCAGCCCCACTCTAGGAATGTAAAGCTAAGTTAGTTCAGAAATGTACATTATACCTACCCCAAAGATCATTACGGCTTCTGACTCTTGCTTTGTGGTGAGAGGGTTCTAAATAGATGAGGAGCAAGAAATTTCTTTGCATCTAAAATACTTGAGGACTAGTCATTGCTTCCTCTGGACTGGGTCCTTGAAGATCATTGTGTCCTGGTTGATATGTCAAGCCTTCACCAGGCTAGTGCAGTGAGGGGCTGTTCATTTGAATCCTTCTCTGAACCGTTTGCTTCTCATTCAGACTCTTTTCATGTACCTGGGTGTGGAGCAAATTTTTGATGAGTCGAAGGTTGAAGTCTTTCAAGTCTCATTCACCTACATTTATAGATACCTCCTTCAAAATTAAAAAAAAAAACAAACAAACTAAAAAACAGGAAAATCATGTCAATAAGCATTTAGTAAGCTTTCCTTGCGTGCTAGCACTGTGGTACAATTGAGTATACAGATATAGTTATAATGTCTGCACTTCTGGACCTCAAAAAGCTCATCTCCTACTATGGGGAAATCACACATCAAAGGAGGCTTCAGTATAGGGATTAGGCATAAGATAAGATGTAGGTACTTGTGGAGGAATGCTAGAGAAGAATTCTGGAAAGTTAGGTCTAAGAGGTTCTAGGAGGAACTGACCAATCAGTGGAAGTAGTTGGAGGGCAAACTGACCTTCTGGGATGAAAAGGCTCTTTAGTTAAAGTGGAAGGTCCCCTGTTCAGGTTCACACTGTATAAAGTTGGGAGTATAAAGAGGACAGCTACTTTGAGTTCACTAAATTTCTTGCCATAATCCTGGAAGGACTGAGAGAGGGAAATACTGGTCCTTGGTATGAATCACAAACTGGGAATTTCTGAATCATCAAGGCCCAAACTGTCTTCCACAACTGGAGAGGTTGAATTGATAGCAGGCAGAGAAAATCTCCTTGTGCTTGACATACCTAGTCTCAGTGGCACTCCCCTTTGACCTCCATTAAATTTAGGCATATGATGAAATCAGTTCTTGAAATTCTGGTGTTTCCAAAAGAACCAGGAACCCTTCCTTGTACTTAGTTCTCCATTCTTCATGTAACTAAATATATTATACTTCTCTCTTTTGTTTTTCTTTCTTTCAATAGCATTTGTGAATAAGCATCTAGACATAGGGTAAAATAATTTTTGAACTTTTAAGTACTGAAAGGTGGAAAGTTTCATCATTGGTCCCTTTATCCTCAAGAGTTCGTAGCAGAGACAATAGCCAAGCCACATCTTGGAGGCCATCCAGCTGTACTTTGATCTGTTAACCAAGAATAGACCCATTTCAAAGAGTTGGCTGGTCTAAGTAAGGGAGTCATCAGTCCAAAAGTGTTTTGTATCCAAAAAAATTCTTTTCATCCCTTTAGATAATTTCTTCTCCGTACAAAGTGGCCTTTGCATTCCAAAACTTTCCACAACCCTTAGAGTACTTTTGGCCATTAATGAATTCCTGCCAGATCTACACATTGTAAAAGCTATCCTGATCAACTGTCCTTCATTGTCTTAGCTCTGCTTCTGAATCTTTGGATTTCCACATTATGCCCCAAACCCCTGAGGACCTTTTCCCTGCTCCTCTCCTCATTTTTTTGTTTTTGTTTTGTTTTGTGTTTTTTAGGGATTGTCTCTCCCCATTATATGAGAAGTGTCTTAAGGGCATTGACTCAATTTTCCTCTTTCTTGTATTTGTGCTCTTGCTGCAGTGCCAGGCCCAGAGTGAGCATTTTAACCAAAATGTGTTTACTTTTTAAAAAATTAATTAATATATTTTCTTTTTTACATCATTCATTGCCACAAGATTTTGAGTTACAAATTTTCTCCCCATCTTTCCCTTACCCAACACCTCAAAATAGCCATCCCACTGTATAACCCTTCCCCCAATCAGCTCTCTCTTATGTCCTTCCCCTTGCCCCTCTGACTTTCCAGCAGGGCAGGATGGATCTCCCTACCACAGTGCCTATGTATCTTAATTCCCAGTTGGATGTAGTTAATAATAATAATTGTATATATACATATATATTTTTAACATTTGATTATAGAACTTTAAATTCTAGATTCTTTCCCTTCCTCCCTCATCACCCACTCCCACTGGAAGGACAAGCAATTAAATATAGACTGAACGTGTAATTATGCAGAACCTCTCCACAGTGGGCACATTGTGAGACTGATTATATGTCCCTCCTTCCTATCCCACTCCCCCCTTGTTCTATTGTCTACCCTGTCCCTGTCCCTTTACAGAAGTGTGTACTTCCAGCAACCCTGCCCCTCACCCTGCCCTCCCCTCCATCATCCCACCTCTCATCCCCATCCCCCCTACTCTCCTGTGTGGCAAGATACCCAGTTTAGAGTTTATGTCATTCCTTCCCTAAGCCAAATTCAATGAGAGGAAGGTTGACCCTTTCTCTTTTGTCTTCCTGTTCTCCCCCTCCATTAT
>JAQQSV010023772.1:0-10312 GCA_028646515.1 Pseudochirops corinnae
TGTTGTAGGGAGATCCATCCTGCCCTACTGGAAAGTCAGAGGGGTGAGGGGGAAGGACATAGAAAAGAATAGATTGGGGGAGAGGTTACACAATGGGATGGCTGTTTTGGGGTGGTGGGTAGGGGAAAGATGGGGAGAAAAATGTGTAACTCAAAATTTCGTGGAAATGAATGATGTAAAATAAAATAAAATTTAAAAAATTTAAAAAAAGTATTGAACACCTGAAAGCTAATGAATCCATGAGACATCATGAATCAGTCAAACAAATTCACAAAAAAGAAAGAAAATGTAAAATATCTCAATGGAAAAACAAGTGACCTATAAAATAGATTCTGGAGAGGAAATATTAGAATCATTGGACTACCTGAAAATCATTTAAAAAAAAAAAAAGGAGCGCCTGGACGGCATTTTTCAAGACATTGTCAAAGAAAACTTCCCTGATATCCTTTAACTAGAAGGCAAAATAGTCATTTAAAGAATCCACTGGTTAAATGAGGAAAGAAATCTCTTAATAAAAACCCTAAGAACCTTTGTAACCAAATTTCCGAACTATCAGGTCAAGAAAAAAATACTGCAAGTAGCCAGAAAGAAACAATTGAAATTCTAGGTCCACAACTGGGATCAAACAGGACCTAGAAGCCACAACATTAAAGTATCGCAGGTCATGGAACATGATATTCTGGAGGGGATAGGAGCTAGAACTACAACCAAGAATCACTTACCCAGCAAAATTAAGCATAGTACATCATGGGAAAAAAAGGTCATTTTATGAAATAAAATAATTTCAAATCTTTATAAGGAGAAGACCAGAACTAAACAAAAAATTTGACCTTCGATACCAAAACCCAAGAGAAACATAAACAGGTAAAAAGGGAAAAGAAAACATAAGGGATTCAATAGATATAAACTATTTCCATCCCTAAATGTGAAATTGATACTTGTAACTGTTAAAAATTGTATCACTATAAAAGGAATATACATAGAAGATATGAGTATAAGGTGAATTTGAGGAAATGACATATAAAAATAGAGATGAGAAAGAGTACAAACAGTGCAGAAAGAAGAAAGAAGTATAATTTGGTAAATCATCTCACATGAAGAGGCAAGAAAGACCAATTACAGTGGAAGGGAAGATGGGAGGGTGGGACATAGGCATCACTTTAACCTTACTCTCATCAATATTAGCACAAAAAGGGAATAATATACACACTAAATTGAACACAGAAATCTATCTTACCCCACAGGGATATAGGAGTGGAAGAGATTAAGTACAAGGGTAAGGGTGGGGGACTGACATAAGGGAGGACAAATCAAGGGAAGTGGTAGACAGAAACAAAACACTGGTGCGGTGGGAAATGATAAAAGGAAAGGAAAGCCAAACAGGAGAAAGGATAGGGTGGAGGGAAATACACAGATAGTAATCAAAACAGTGAATATGAGTGGGATGAATTCTCCCATAAAAAGGAAGTTGATTGCAGAGTAGATCAAATACCAGAATTCTACAATATGTTGCTTACAGGTAATGCACTTGAAGTGCACACACACACACACACACACACACATATACACACACACACACACACACATACACACACACACACAAACACAGAGTAAAAGTAAGGCGCTAGAGCAGAATCTATTATGCATCAGCTGAAGTAAAAAAAAAAAAAAAACAGCAACAACACAGGAGTTTGACCTTAGAAAAATAAAAGTAAAAATAGACCAAATTAAAAGAGATAAGGAAGGAAACTAAATTTGCTAAAAGGTACCACAGACAGTGAAGCAATCAAATTAGAAGAGCAAGGAAGAGTTTTCCTGTCAGATCTGTGGGGAGGAGAAGAATGACCAAACAAGAAATAGAGTATTATAAAATGTAGAAAAAATCATTTTGATCATACTAAATTGAAAAGCTCTTGTACAAACAAAACCAGTGCAACCAAGATTAGAAGGAAAGCAGAAAACTGGGAAAAAAATCTTTACAGCAAGTGACACAGATTAAGACCTAATTTCTCAAATATTTAGAGAACTAAGTCAAATTTTGTAAGAATACAAGCCATTCCCCAATTGATAAATAGTCAAAGGATATTAACATAAAGTTTTTAGATGAAGAAATTGAAGATATCTATAGGTATACAAAAAGTGTTCTAAATCTCTTTTGATTAGAGAAATACAAATTCAAACAACTTTGAAAAACCACTTCCTACCAATCAGATCAGGCTATATGACAAAAAAAGGAAAATGATAAATGTTGGAGAAGTTGTGAGCTTTAGAGATTAGGAGAGTATTAGAGATACTAATGCACTATAGGTGAAGTCGTGAACTGATCAAACTGCTCCAGAGAGCAATTTCAAACTATTTCCAAAGGGGGAACCAACAGTGCATACTCCATAATCCAGTAAGTCCAGTAAATCTAGATACCAGAGAGATCATAAAAAAGGGAAAATGACCTACAGTTGCAAAAATATTTATAGCAGCCCTTTTCATGGTGGCAAAGAATTAGAAATTGAGGGAATGTTCATCAATTGGGGAATGGCTGAATAATCTGTGGTATATGAATGTAATGGAATGCTATTGTGCAATATGAAATGATGAACAGGCACATTTCAGGGAAGGAGAAAAGAAACTTGGAAAGACTTGTATAAACTGATGCAAAGTGAAATGAGTATAACCAGGAAAATCATTGTACACAGTAGCAGCAACATTGTGTGATGATCAATCATGAATCTTCTCAGCTCTTCTCAGTAACATAATCATGCAAAGCAAATACAAAGGACTTGTGAAGGAAAACACTATCCATATCCAGATAAAGAACTAATGGACTCAGAATGCAGATCAAATAATATTTTTATTTACTTTATTCTTTCTCATGGTTTTATTACCTTTTGATCTGTTTCTTCTTTCACAACTATGAAAAATATAGAACTGTGTTTTACATGGTAGCACACATGTAAGGTATAATGAACTGCCTACTTCTTTCAGAAGAGGGGATGGGAGAAAGGGAAGGAGAAAACTTTGGATATCAAAAATCTGTAAAAATGAATGCTGATTTTTTCTTAATATGTATTTGGGGAAAAATGCTATTTAAACAAAAAAAAATTTAAAAAAACACCAAAAGTAAGAGGAAATAGGCTGGAAAATCCTGTTACTTCCTAGTGTTATATAGCTATTAAGAGATGAAAGAAAGAATTGAATTCAGGTTTTTATGATTCAAAGTCTGACATACTATCCACAGTGTCACCTAGTTCCTATAATGGCGAGATCATTTCTCAAGAGCAGTCTTTGATAGAAAGGGAAAGGAAAAAACAAGGAAATCAAATAGTTTAATAGGTAGGAGACAGGATTACCACAGATAAGAGAGGAAAAATGTCAGAAAGCAAATCTGATGAGCCACCAAAGACAATCATTGTTGACTTTCTAAGTTTCCTGAGGACAAGCCTTGAGTAAAATCTTGCAACTTACTTGATTTTTCTATAATGCTGTTTTCATCATCAAATTGCAACATCTGAACAATGAAGGGGTTAATGCTCACTTGCCAAGGAGTTAATAGAGTGAAACTCATTTCATACAATCCACTCTCCTTTTCCATAGAGTTGTGACACTTCTTTCCATAATCCCTACTGAGGAAGTGTTACCAAGCATTTGGTAGTTGAGAGATCTTGCTTTCCAAAGGAAATGAAATGTCATTGTCTTAGTTCTCTGTTTCTTTATCCAGGGAATTAATGTAGCCCTGGTACTTTAATTCTTCATTTAATCACTCTCTCCTCAGCTGCCTCCCCTCACAGGAGTCTTTCTTTCTCACTGTAGCCTGATGTTTTAATTCTTTACCTCAGAGATTAGTGATATTTAACTTGCTAAATCTTCATAGGGATTTTTAGCTCAAATCTATTAACCTTTGAAGCAAGAATTTGGAACTTTTTTGTCTTCCTTTTCCAGCCAAGAAAAAGCCCTCTAAATCTATATCAAAATGACTCCAACCTTCCTTGCCATCATTAGCCACTGAGGTGTGTTTTTTTTTCCTTTTTCTCTTCTTCTTTATGCAATTTAACTGATTTTTATTCTTTGACATTTCTGAAACAGGCATTGCCTTTTTGGACTCATTAGCAAGGTCCTTAGCTAGCTATTTTCCATTCCACAGTTCAACTTTCCCAAGGATGTAATTGCCTGCTGTTTCTTGCTCCTGTCTGATTGTGACTTTTAAAAATTACTTCTTATTCAGTTCCCTTACTCTTGCCAATAAAATTTCCAATATCTCCTAATTCTTTGAAGCCTTGCTTAGGCCTACTTTTCTAAAGCTGAGCAAAAGAACAAAATTGTCCTGTCTGCTATCAAGAAATTGATGAACCCAACCTTAATACCTTCCTGCCCCACATACACACAAATAGTAAAGCTTTTTTTTTTTAAATTTGGAAATGCATTGTGTTTTTGCTTCAGGAAGGACAAGATAAGTTTGGTAAAGATTTCCCTGTATTTTGCCCATTGGGTGTATGTGTAAACTTAGGGTTAGTGTACGGAGTTCCCTAAACACAACTCTAAGTAATAATTCACTTCTTACAGTACCATGGTATTTATATTCTTTATGATAGATCAGTGATACTTGTTAAATCTTCACGGAGATTTTAAGCTCAAATATATTAACACTAAAAGTAATTTTTTATGTTTTTGTCTCCATTTTGGAAGGGTTATTAGAGCTTTTGAGCTCAAACCTTTCATTTTATAATTGAAGGAGAATTCAAACTAATATTTTACTGTCTCCAAGCTGAGAACCATATCTATAAAGTACCACCTAGTTTGTTGCAGCTAAGTAGTTAGAGTGCTAGTCTGGTTGTGTTATGGTCTAGAAAAAGTTAAGAAATATTTTCTGATGTTAGTGGTCAGCCTGGTGAAACTCTACGGTATGCAGCCAAGTGAAATTCTATGAACCTGGGAAGACTCCCTAGAGTGATTTATCTGTACCTGGGAGGCTGGGAAGCCTCCCTAAACCAATTTCTCTGTACCTGGGAGGCTGGCCTAGGATAATCTATCTTTCCCTTAGCTTACCCCCTCCGTTTTCCTTTGTAACCACTTGTTTGCATCTATATGACAAATTGCTTAGCAACAAATTGTGTTAGTTAGATACATAAACCTAATGAAATCTATAAAAGATTCCTCACCCCTGAGTTCTGGGCTGCTCTCCCTTTTGAATTGGCATGGAGCAGCCCCAGCTGGTAAATTAAACCTCCTTAAAACTTTTAATTCGGACTCTGTGGTCACTTTGTTAAGACTCGTCAAATCGAACCATTTCAGTTGACCTCTTTTTTCAGAACTTTCTCATATAAAAAGAGAAGGTAAATGAAAACACTTAACTGTATGTGTATTTATATAAGCCCAACAGTCAGGAAGGAAAGCAGCTGTAACTTGTAACTCTGGAACCAATCTAATTCTTTGAATCTCATTCAGGATAATTCTGAAATTCACCCTGAGACTCTCTAGATATATAGACTCTTAAATCTAGAGATTTAAGGCCATCTAGTATTGCTCACAATTCCATAGCTGTTTACCATGATCTTTTTAAGAGCAAGGTGGTGTACTGGCACCAAAAGAAACATATCAAGATGACAAAGGCATAATTCTTTCCCTAAAGGAACTTTGAAAGGGAATGAAATCCTGGTCTCAAATAGCTCTAATACAAGCTAAAGTGTGATATATTCTGTACAGGGCATTATATTTAAAAATTGTAATTGTTTTGAGAATGTGAGATTTGGGGGTCAGAAAGGTTTCATGAAGGAGGTGGTGCTTAAGAAAACTTAAAGAGTCTATTGATGCTTCTGTTCTTATACTTCTGTGACTCTTCCCTCATGTACGTATATTGTTGTTGCCTTTTGGAGGGGAGAAGGTAGAGCAATTGGGGTTAAGTGACTTGCCCATGGTCACACAGCTCGTTTTTTGTGTTAAGTATCTGAGGCTGGATTTGAACTCATGTCTTCCTGACTCCAGGGCCAGTGCTCTATTCACTGTGCCACCAAGCCACCCCCATGTATATATATTCTTAAACTAATAAAAATGACTTATAGGTGAAGCTTGACCTGAGAAATCTCACACCACACCTATCAGCAACTGTCACTCTCCTGAGATGAGCAAAATGTTTTTTTACATAGATATTGTAGGTCCTCAAATCAAGCATGATCATTGTATTACCATTCTTTATGTTTTTTAGTGCCTTTTTTCTTTTATGTATTTTTCCACTTAATGATATTTTATTTTTTTCCAATTACTTGTAAAGATAGTTTTCAACATTCACTTTTGTATAATTTTGAGTTTCATTTTTTTCTCTCTTTGCTCTTCCCTCCCCAAAATGGCAGTCCATCTAATGTAGGCTATACGTGTACAATCTTGTTAGACACATTTCCACATTAGTCATGTTGTTAAGAGTCAGATTAAAAGGGAAAAATCATAAGAAAGAAGGAGAAAATATTATGCTTCAATCTGCTTTCTAATGTCATGGTTTTTTCTCTGAATGTTGATTGCATTTTTCATCAATAGTCTTTTGGAGCTGTATTGTTGAAAAAAGCTAAGTATCAAAGTTGATCATTGAACAGGGTTGCTGTCACTATGTACAGTGTTCTTTTGGTTTTGCTCACTTTACTCAACATCAGTTCATGTAAATCTTCCCAGGTTTTTCTGAAATCTGCCTACTCATCATTTCCTATTGAACTATATTATTCCATTACATTCATATACCATAAGCTCTTTAACCATTTCCAGTTGATGGGCATCGTCTCAATTTCAAATTCTTTGCCACCACAAAAAGAACTACTATAAATATTTTTGCACATGTGGTCTCTTTTCCCTTTCTTTATGGGCTTAATTTTCTCAAATGACAATTCCAAGGCACTCATGAGAGTAAATGCTGTCCACATCCAGAGAAAGAACTATGGATTCTGAATGAAGATCAAAGAAAATTATTTTCTCTTTGTTTCTTCTTTCTCATACTTTTTTCCCCTTTTCTTCTGATTCTTCTTTCACAACATGACTAATGTGGAGATATGTTTAATATGATTGTACATGTATAACCTATATTAGATTCCATGCTGTGTTGGGGATAGGGTAGATGAGGGAGAGAGGAAAAATAATTGCAACTCAAAATATTATAAGAGCGAATTTTGAAAACTATCTTTGCATATAATTGGGGAAAATACTTTTAAATGTGGAAAAAAGAAACTGAAGCTCATAAGAGACTGTGATTTGCCCATGATCTTAGAGTTAATTGGTTGGCAAAGGAAAGACTTCACTTCAAGTCCTTCTAATTAAAATACAAGACATTTTTCTGTTAAAAAATAATTCCTTAAAAATTAGAATTGGACAAATGAAATCTAATGGCTCCATGGGACATCAAGAATCAATGAAACAAGTCAAAATAATGAAAAATAGAATACCTAAATACCTCACTGTAAAAATGACTATCTTGAAAAAATAGTTGAGGAAACATAATTTAAGAAGTATTGATCTACCTGAAAGCCATGATCAAAAAGCCTAGACATCTTGTTTCAAGATATTATCAAAGAAAACTGCCCTGATAGCCTAGAACCAGCAAATGAAATAGAAATTGAAAGAATCCACTGATCACTTCCTGAAAGAGATTCCCTAAAGGAAAAATCCCAGAAATATTATAGCCATATTTCAGAGCTCCCAGTTAAAGGAGAAAATACTGCAAGCAGTCAGAAAGATTCTCTTCAAATATTATAGGGTCATAATCAAGATAATACAAAAATTTAATAGATTCCATATTGATATCAATATCATTCCACATGATAATTTGGAGGGCCATGCAACTAGGATTATATTTAAGAATCACCTCACAAAATTGGATAAATCCTCCAAGGAAAAAGTGGATATTTAATGAAATAAAAGAATTTCAAGTATTATTATGAAAAATCAGAACTGAATAGAAAATTTTGAATTAGAAAATAAAAAATTTTACTTTTAAATACAAGACTCCAGAAAAGAATAAGAAGTTAAAAGGAAAGAAATCATAAGGTATTCAGTAAGCTTCACCTGTTTACATTCCTACATGGGAAGATGATAGCTATAATCTCTTGAGAACCTTTTCATCATTAGGGCAGTTAGAAGGAGTATACATAGAGGACATAGGTGTGAGTTGGACATGATGGAATGATATCTAAAAAATAAAATTAAGGGGTATTAAAGAGGAATTTCTTGGGAGAAGGGGAAAGAGAGAGTTAGCATTTCAGATTAAAGAGGTATAAAAGAGTTTTTACAATAAAAGTGAAAATAGAGTATTTGAGGTTGGGTGATTGTGAACTTTACTACCATTGGAATTGGCTTAAAATGGAAATAACTTTGATCTGGGGACAGACATCTATATTACTCTACAGGAAAATAGGAGTTGAATTGGATAAGAAAAAGAGGGAACTGAAGAAGGAGTAATGGTACAGGGAAAGGTAGTAGTCAGAGGCAAAATAGTTTTGAGAATGGCCTGGGTGAAAGGAGAGAAAGTAGGGCAGATAAAGAGTAAAAGAGGATGAAGGAAAATTCACAGTTAGTAATCATAACATTAAAAAATATATTTTATAGCAAGTTTCTCTAATAAGAGACTCATTACTCAAATATGTAGATAACTAGGTCAAATTTATAAGAATAAGAGTTATTCCCCAATTGATAAATGGTCAAAGGATATGAACAGGCAGTTATCAGATGAAGTAATCAAAGCAAATATGAAAAAGTATTCTAAATCACTATTGTTGAGGGAAAAGCAAATTAAAATAAGTTTTAGGTTCTACCACGCATTTATCAGAGTGGGTAATATGGAAGAAAAGGAAAGTGATAAATATTGGAGGGGTTGTTAGAAAAATGAGATACATATATTGGGTGGGGAGAGAAATTTCTATGTGTCAGAGGAAATGATTTTTCACATCTATTTGAAGCTATGTCAAAGGGCTATCAAACTGTGTATATGCTTTGACCAAAAAATACTACTACTAGGTCTGTATCCCAAAGACATTTTTTTTTAAAAAGAAAAAGGAATTCTATGTATAAAAATATTTTTAACAGTTCTTTTACTGGTGGCAAAGAATCAGAAACAGATAGGATATCCATCAATTAGGTAATAGTTGAGCAAATTGTGGCATAAGATTTTGAGGGAATAATATCGTATTAGAAAAAAAAAACTTGGAGAGATGTATATGAATTGATGCAATATGAAATGACAAGAACCCAGAACATTGTATACAATAAAAGCAATTATCATATAATGACCAACTGTGAATGACTTAACTATTCTCAGCAATACAGGGATCCAAGAGTATTTGAAAGGACTTATGACAAAAATGCTATTCAGCTCCAGAGAAGCATACTATTTTTCTTTATTTTTTCTTATTTTTCTTCTTTTTTTGTTTTTTTTGGGTTCATGTTTTTGTCACATGACTAATAGTGAAATATGTTTTGTGTGATGGCATGTGTGTAACCCTTATATTGTTTACATCTCAATAAGGGGCAAGGGAAAGAGAAGGAGGGAGATGATTTGCAATTCAAAACTTTTTTAAAAAGTTAAAATTGTTTTTACATGCAAATGGGGAAATAAAATAATAAATGAATATAAAAAAGGACTGGTCTACATGAGCTTTAAAAGTTTTTGAAGTTTAAAATTGTATGTTTCTTATGACTATGTTCTAAAACAAAACTCTATTTCTTAGAGGAAATTATCAGTCACTGTGACTATTATCTTCAGGAGAATATCAGTTAAGATAATTCAGTCCAGTGAGTTTCATCTGAAACTCTGAAAAGTGGAGTGTCTTCTTTGTGGAACAGCCAAAAGGTCAGTGTCACTGGATCAAAGAGTACATGGGTCGTAGTAAATTATAAAAATACTGGAAAGGTACAAAGGAATTAAGTTATGAAGGATTTTCAATACTAAACAGAGAATTTTGTATTTTCTCCTGCAGGCCATAGGGAGACACTAGAATTTATTGAATAAGGAGAGTAACATGACTGCACTTGTGTTTTAGGAAAATCACATTAGCAGCTAAAAAGAAGATGAATTGGAGCATGGGGCATTTTGGGTTGATAGATGCACCAGGAGGCTATTGCAGCAATCCAGGTGTGAGATGATGAGGGGAACATTAGAGTTGTGACAGTATCAGAGGTGAAGAGAGGGTATATTTGAGAGATATTGTAGAGTATAACAGCAAGCACCCTAGCATACCTAGGGCAGCTACTAGCACAGGTTCTTAGATCTGCTTTTCTAAAGGAAAGCAACTCAAAATGGGTTAACAATCTTACTTTAATCAAACATATCATTTACCTAGTTCAGGGGGAA
>JAQQSV010023773.1:0-10312 GCA_028646515.1 Pseudochirops corinnae
AGATAAGACAAATGAGTGGCTTCAGATGTAAAATTATAAGAAAATTATTTGAACCAAACTTTAGGTCTGACTGAAGTTATGGTCATTATAACCTGCCTCCTTGGTTAAGTGTCTCTAAGCAACAGGCAGAATTGGCCTACCTTTCCAGCTATGTAGAGTTAGGTTCAAACAATGTAATAAGGTTTTCTCTCAATTCCCATAATTGCATCAAATTTTCTCACAAGACAGAAATTGGCCTGGACTCATAACTAAATAGAAACAAACTCCAGAACTGAATCACAAGGTAGAGTCCGTGTGTTTTGGTCAATTCCAAAAATTAATGACTTGTTGTCCTATTATTTTCAATTTCCTTAGCTCTCACATTTACCAAGAATATCATCTTCAAGTGATATTGGTTCTCAGTGATCCTGCTGCCTTTGAATAGGAATTGGTACTGATCCTCAGGTTACTTTCTCCCTTGGAATCCAAAGTGATACTGTTCCTAAGGGCTCCTGATCCCTTGAGACCAAAAGAGCTCCCCTCTGCACTTTAACTGTGACCTGGAAGTGAAGAACAATGGAGTTGCCAAGCAACATCTGATCCTGCACACAGTGGTACCACAAAGGTCTCCTGTAATCTCTTTCTGAACACTCACTCAATTTCCTTGCCATCTCTAGTTTGAGCAATCTCAAAGCTGCTGCTGTCCCCATCAAGTCCCACCACTGCTGTTACATCCCCCATCTCATATCAGCCCCCACCTCATATCACAGATTTCCCTTTATGACCTCCTAAGTTGTCCTGGGCAGGAAGAATTTGTCACTCTAAACTTTTCTTCATCATGTTATTCCAGAATTCAAAAGAAGGCATCATTTTGAAGATGTTTGGGGTGTGAGGGAAAATATTTGGAGTAATCATTTGTAGTACTTCTTCTGTTCTGTCATCTTGGCTACACACTATATAGGTCTAATATTAGAAATAACATTATATTCTTCCAAACTGAAGAACACTTTTTATCTAATTTCTTAAAACATTTTATTTGAACATTATCTGCATGATAAGCTATGTAAAAATATCAATTCTGAAAATTAAAAAAATATATTAGAAAGAATTTGACATAAATTATTGACATAAATTATGTAGAATGTATATTTTGCTTGAGTTTAACATGTTCTGTTTCCTTGAATACTTAGAGAAAGTTGATATTGTCATGTAGATATTTGACTTAGAAGCAGAATCCATTATGTCAATGGAACATAAAATTTGAAATGTCTGTCAGGAGCAAAGTATCATAATGAACAAAATTATGTGTGCATCTCTGAATAAAAAAAATACAATTTTTGTTTAAAACTGTTTTCAAGTAGCACTTTCCATATTTCATTTTACAGTCTGAGATGATGCTGTGATATACTTTTATTGGAGCAGAAAAGAACTTTGCTATTAAAAGTCCTTATTGAAACCAATGAGCATCTTAAAATAAACTCTTCTTTTTCTTACTTCTTATCTTTTTCTCTTTCAAACCATAATTTCCTCTTTCTCCCTGTTTTCTAGTCTTCCCATTGTAAGCAGAAGGACTAAGGCACTGGAATACGACTTGGCAGAAATGAAACAGTTTAATAAATCCGTAGTAAAATATGATTTGGGAGCACTGAATTAAAATATTTCTCAAGAAAAAAGTTTTTTAAGACATTAAAGAAAAAAAATCCATTTGTCTCAAAGATCTGTGTCAAAAATAGATCATAAAATATAAGTTGTATACCTAATTGATGGCTAAAGTCTGGGATGTTAGTTGGAGAATTGTGTATTTACGGGAAGGAAAATATTTTACTAATAAGAAATGGATAGTGGATAATAAAGGAAGTGACAGAAGCATAATTTGTATGTACTATGTGTAGAATAGAAAAGGAGATAGAGAACTGATGAAAATCTAGATAAAGGATATCTAAAGTCTATCCTGAGATAACTCAAATTTAGTTTAAGATGTTTCTTTCAATAACTACAGTGGAAACCTAACTAGAGAGAGACTTCTTTTCCAGGAACCAGGAATCTATTTATAAATCAGCATAATCTAAGGACAAAAAAGATTTTATGATTTTAGTTTAAACAAGGACTGAACATATTGAAGATTATTAAGAAGTCATTATATATTTGTGCTTTCTATTTTTATTGTTTTGTATTACATAGAACTTCAGACTGGACTTGAAATCACAAATCCCTTAGATTAACTCATACAGGCCTATGAATACTATTGACAAGTTTCCTCATAAATGATTATTCAGCTTCCACTTGAAGACTTCTAGTAATGGAAACAACATGAAATCCCAAGGTGATTTTTGCTTCAGGAAAATTTCAATTGTTAGAAAGATGAACACCCCCTCCCCCCACCCCCTCCTTCATAGAATGGGAACTTTCCCTTATACAATTTCTCAACAACACTGGTTGTGTCCATTAGTCCCAAATAGAATAAATCTATGTGACTTCAATATGACAGTCTTTAAGATGTTTGATAATTACCTTCATTTTCTCTCTATCATTAAAGTATCTTCATCTTCTTAATGTAGAATGTTATTTTACTGTCTCCTTTAATCTAATCTATTCATTTTTTAAAGGCATGTAATATTTCAGAGTCACATTCAAATTTTGTGCTCCAGTCCACCAAGTTTATCCTTTGAGTAAAAATTAAGCTAATTCATTGTCTATGCCAGTAAATGTGGGTTGTAGTTGATAGTGGAAGAGAGGCAAAGGAAAAGTAATGGAATTCCATTCAGATAATCTGTGTGTTATGTTAGGTATATTAATTGTGAAGACCTAACATAAATTCTGAAAGACATGTCATTTGGTCCCTGTTGTTATTATTGGTTGGTTAGCAAACCAGTACACATACATGCACACACACACACACACACACACACACACACACATATATATATGTCTGCATATGTATGTGTGTCTATATCCATAACTGTCTATGTATATTAGAGAGAGAGCTATGGATATACACACATGCATGGACACACACACAACACGCACACACACACACACACACACACATATATATTTCCTTCTAACTTAGAAATTTAATGTCTACCAAAGAATTTTAGATACATAATTTTTTTATAGAAGTCTTATATTTTGTTATAGAAGCGCATAAAATGAGCGGTCCTCCTGTTCTGATGCTAAGAAAAGTAAAGATGTAAATGTACAGGAAAAATAAAGTTAGAAAAATCATGTTTTACCTGTTGGAAATATTTTGGCACAGGTAATACTGAACACTAAAGCAGTTAAGCCAAAATAGGCCATGAATTTGACCAAATATATAAGTGATCTTATGATATGCAAGTAAAATATATTAATAAAATTGGAAAAAAACTCTTAAAATATTTTAATAAATATAATTTTATACCATCGAAATTTCTCCTAGTATCCCAATCTAATCAAAATTCCATAACATATAACAAATAAGCTTTTGTAATAATAATAAGAAAACAACAGCAAAATTGATCAATATATTGAAATAGCCTAAAATAGCATCAATGTACCACATATCTTTACCTTCCCCTTCTGACAAAGAGTAGAAAATATGTGTTTTCTTTGGGACAATTGGGGAAGGGAAATTGTCAAAATTATGAAGTCAAAACCAGGCAGTCAGTATTAGGGAATCGAATTTTCAAAGTTAGGAAGGACCCATTTCTTTGCTTTTTTTCATTTACTTTTGTTTGTTTTGATATGCTTTCCCTTTACATTTTTTCAGACTTCGAGTATATTGCGTACTTATTTTTTTTTCTTTTTGGAGAGGGGAAAGGCAGGGCAATTGGGGTTAAGTCACATGGCTAATAAGCAGTAAGTGTCTGAGGCCAGATTTGAATTCAGGTCCTCCTGATTGAGGACTCATGCTCTATTCACTGTGTGCAACCAAGCAGCCACGAGTATGTTGCTTTCTTGGCTCCACTTATTTACTATGCATAAATTCACTTACATCTTTTTTGTTTGTTTGTTTCTCTGTATTTCTCGTATTTATTATTTTTATAGCACAGTGATCATGCACAATTTGGCTGTTCTTTAATCCAGGTTTCTGGAACATATAAGTGTTGCTATAAATAGTTTAGGGTAGATACAGGAGGACTCTCTTTATATCATCTGGGAAATGAATAAGACTATTAATAGTAGAAATTCTAGTTCAAGAGGATGAACATTCAAGTCATTTAATTTGAATAATTTCAAATTGCTTTGTATATATTTTTGTTGATTCACAAATCCACCAAAAAATATACAAATGCATATATTTTCCCACAATCTCTCCAATATAAACAATTCCAGTCTTTTGTGATTGCCAATTTCAAGAATATGGGCTGAATCATCAAGTTTTATTTTTAATTTGTATTTTAATATTATAAGTGCTTTGAAACATTCTTTCATGTGCTTCTCAAATGTTTGTAATTCTTTTGGAATAGATTTGGTCAAATTGGTACACACATTCATGTATATGTCCATATTTACATGTATAAATAAATGTATGTGTTAACATTTATATATCTTTAATACCAAGCCTAATCTAAGAAATTTGACATGAAAATTTTTACATTCATATGATTCCCTTCATTTAAAATGTTCTGTATATAATATTTATTAAGCATTCATTTTTTTTCCTTTATGAATTAACTTTTGTGTGCATAGGATTTTTAGTTTCTTATTCTATTCTCTCTCTCTTTCTCTCTCCATATATAGATACATATACATATATGTATATACATACACATATATAGTATATGTGTATGCATATACACACACATACATGTATGTGTGTGTTTGCCTTTATCATTTGTTTGGTTAAAAACACATCTCCTATCCAAAGCTTTGTGTATTATATGAGGTAATGAGTTCTGTTTATATGTGCCATGCTTCTGCATGATCTCCAACCTCCCGTGGAAAGAAGATAGACTAAATTCCATCAAAAATCAGTCTCTTAACATTGATGTAAGAAGGAAAAATGCAATTTCATCTTGTTAGGTCTCCTGCTTGCTACTAGAATTGGAGAAACACCATTGCATCTGATACCAGACTTACGCAACATATACACACACTCTTAGAGGTAAAAAAGAAATTCTAGGACAATTTCTTCCAGGATTCAATGTTCATTTTTCCACTATAATCTTAGATTTATTCCCCATATTTCCCTTACATTTTTGTCTCTTCTGTATACAGATTTGAAGAACATAGATATAAAATAAGCAAATATTGATGCTAAATATTTTCAGAACCTAGTCATCAGACTTATTAACTCTATTGTTGAACAGGATGTCTTTGAAATCTAATATTTTACACTATGAATGTTGCAAGAAAAAAAACACTTAAAAATTGTAAATGCAGCAGTTGCACAAATCTACTCTCCACTTAAAAGTTCTATTGCCAAAGGTTTAGGAAGCCAAAGAAAGTTGTAGACCAAAGTACATACCTTCATTTCTTTATTATTACACTGAGGATTTGAAGAAACAGAAAACTAAGAATTTGGAACCAGTAAAGCTAGGGAAAGATAGAATAGATCACTTTAATAAGTAATAATAGTAATTTGGTAGGTGGAAGGGGGAGAAGTCCTCAAAATGTACAAAATCTAGTTTGCATAAATTAGGAAAAAATTTCTATGAACTAAGGGGATAGAAAATGTCTTGAGTTGGTATGTTAAACAGAGGCAATTTAATTTACACATATTTGCGAATTTACTTGTGATTATTAACCTTTAGAGAGTAGAACCAACACAAATGCATATACACATACTCTTTCCAAAAATACTGTGGACTTTGTAAAATTTTAATTAGAATGAATTTAATTTGCTGAAATATTGAGGATATTTAAAAATATTTTGCGAAAACCTTCAAATAATTGAAGAAATTTTAGCATGTCACATAGCTAGGATGGAGAATTGTTGCTCTGCAATGATTGTTCTTTACATGAGATTTTTGTCTAATATTTGTTCTTCTCATTACTACCATTAAAATGGGATGTTCCATCAAGCATTAAGTTGAAATAAAATTTTCTACTACATAGAAACTGTAGTCAAATTCAAATAAGAAAAAAAAATGTGTTAACGTTCACATGGACTGACTGTGAGAGCTATGACTCAGAACTTCTTTCTGCAAGAGAAGGAACCTTGGAGACCAAGTATTCAGACTTTCCTAGTCATGGGCCATGTTCAAACACTGAGGCAGACAAAAAAAAAAGAGCATACAATTATGTGTTAAATAAGATTATTTTGCTCCATTTTATCATTTGCTATTGTTTAGATACTTAAAAAATATAGAAACTAAAATAGCTTTCCTCTACATAGGATTGTGTGTGTGTGTGTGTGTGTGTGTGTGTGTGTGTGTGTGTGTGTGTGTGTGTGTGTGTGTAAGGAACTAGTGAAGCTAGGGAAATCTACAGCTCTATTTTTATTTATTTTCATGCCAAAAGGGCATACAGATACTGTCTGTTCTGATATGCTACAGAGGCAAATGGGATGCAATAAGGCCTGAAAAAAGAGTGGTTGAAAATCTTGGGAAGGTTGCATTTGTGAAAGGGAAAGCAAACATAACTGTCTTCAAATATGTGTATGGCTGAATAAGACTTGCATTTAGAATGAGAGGGCTGAAC
Source organism: Pseudochirops corinnae (assembly GCA_028646515.1). Lineage (NCBI taxonomy): Eukaryota > Metazoa > Chordata > Mammalia > Diprotodontia > Pseudocheiridae > Pseudochirops > Pseudochirops corinnae. The sequence goes on from JAQQSV010023773.1 coordinate 6,604, forward strand.
TGAAAGCATGAGGTACAAATGATAAAGAAATAACTCTAGAAAAAACTTAACATCATAGAAAAATCCCAGTAATAAATGTTATACAAAATTGGTATTGGCTGCCTAAGAAGCTAGTGGGATCCTGTTCAACTAAGGGCCTCAAGGAAAGGGTAGATGGCAAATTCTCAGGCATATTATCCAAGAGATTCATCATCTTCTTTCCTTTAACTTTCAAAGAACTTATTTGTACTTCACACGTCAACTATACTGGCATTTAAATAAGCATAGCATCCTGAAACAAATGCTCAATACCATTTAAATTTACAGTTACCATATTTTTAAATACTGAAATGAAACCCACTGTAAATTATAAAGTTTTAGTGTAAAAATTAACAGCATTGCAATACTGTTAAATTAATTTTCATCAATATTCAATGACATAATTGTCCAAACTGGCTAATGTTTCTTATAAACTGTAATCCTGATCAGAAGAGTGACTTTTCTTATGTTGTGGAGATGGATGGAGTGATATAGGTGATGGTAATGCTATACCAGCTAAGTCAGTCCCTTCATCTGAAGTACTTGTTGATGATGGCAGGTGAGGAGCTTTCTTTCTTCCAAGGAACCTCCCTCCTTCAAATCCACCTTTCTTCTCTATCTCTACATTGCTTTCAATTTCATTCTCAGATCCTCCTTTTTTGGTTTCTGCCCGACCTCCATCTATTTTCTGAGCTTCAATTCCACCATCTAATTCTCGTGAAGTTTTTGCTTCTGTTCCAGGAGACTTTTTTCAGACATACTGTACTCCCCTGCTGCCCACTTCATTTCTCCCTGTACTACACAGAGACTATTTTCAGGGACTTTTCCCACTGAATTTCTGTTCAAATTAAAAGTCTGGAAGTCTTTATAGCTGTGAAAGCTCTCAGCCCTCCTTGTCCTTGCTAACAAAGGACTTTCTCTATAAGGCCTCACTGACCTATAAGTAGCTGATTCATGGATAGTTTCATGGTGCTGCACTTGAAGGATAGAATTTGATTCATGCAGGCGGCTATGCTGAACTACAAAATTTGTTTGGCTGATATTAGGAGTAGCACATCAAGATATGCTCAGGTCACACTGATCCAGTAATTTAAGTAGTTCCTTTTCAATTGGACTCCCTACATCCTTATATTCACTTTTATACTATATCATTGGCAGTGGTTAAATCACACATTTAATGTTGCCATTTGCGTGTCCAGTGAACAAATAATGGTGTGGCCTTGAGCCCATACTACTGGATTCTTCACATTCTCTCACAGTAAATGATGAAATGGTGGTATAATCGATAGCTTGGCTCTCACATATTGTTTTTCCAGTAGATAACAGTATCTTTGTGAGGGGAATGATTTTTTTTTTTTGGATAAACACTTGTTGATCATCTCTCTCTCCAAAAGGTCCTATATCATTTCCAGAAGAGTAATGACCACGACTCCCTATTCCAATGACAATATCTTAAATGAATCAAAAGGAGTAGAACCTCTTTGTGTGGAAATCATTCCTCGGAATTAATGTCTATATGTGATTAGTATCAGCACAGATTTATACAAGGTGCTTCTCTGAGAGCATGATCTTGGTAACAAGAGGTGAATTGTGAATGTCTGGAAAATCTGAGGGCCTAAGCCAACTGTTTCTGGGTGTTATACTATTACTCTTACAGCTATAGAACTTGTACCATAGGCAATCTCAATCCACTTAGCACTGACATTTGTTTTAGGTGTGAGGTAGGCACTCAGAGCAGCAATAGCAACATTGGAAGGATCATGATACAAGAAGGTCATTGTCTTTTATTCTCAAAGGAAATTTCTATATATCTATATTATATATCGATCTATTGTTACAACCCAATAGCAGGAATGATCCAGCAGTGTCATAGCTAGTAATAGGAACAACATCTTGAACCTGTTAGAGTTGAGTTACAGTATTCCACACTTCCACTTTCACTGTATGATTTGTGGACATCAAATGATTACCAATGAAGAAGAGAGCATCTGCAGGATCCAAGACTTACTATTCTTATTTCCCTACCACTGCCTCCATCTTGAATGCTCCACAGTTTAATACTACTGTCTAAAGCAAAAGCCACCGTATCTTTATCTCCAAGTGGATCTCCAACCACTTTTGCATTCAAAGTTACTCCTTCAGTAGAACAATTCAAATAGGGACTTCTAAAAACCTGTTGCCATTTAGAAGATTCTTTGATTCTGTAACAAACATCAAAATGGGCAAATTCAGCTACCATCCAGTTGTGATAGCCAGCTACTATAAACACCTCTCATAGATCTATAGGAAATCTCAGTCTAACTGCTTCTTCTCCAGTTCTATAGAGAATAGGGAAAAGAAAACACACACACACACACACACACACACAAACACACACACACATACCACTAAGGAAAAAAAAAAATTTTTTAAATATATTTCAATTTGTACTCAGACATCATCAATTTTCTCTCTGAAGGTAGATAGCATTTTTCATTATAGGTCCTTTGGAGCTTTCTTTCATTGTCTTGATCAGAGTAGCTAAATCTTTCCCACTTGATCATCCTTAAAATATTGTCATTGCTGTGTACAATGGTCTCCTGGTTCTACTGACTTCACTTTGTATGAGTTCATTTAAATCTTCCCAAGATTTTCTGAAACCATCTTGCTCACTGTTTCTATTTTTTAAACTTTTGCTTATTTATAGTTTACATCATTCATTTCCATGAGATTTTGATTTACAAATTTTCTCCTCATCTTTCCCCTACCCACCACCCCAAAACAGTAATCCCACTGTGTATCCCCTCCCCCAATCAGCTCTCTCCTATGTCCTCCTCCATTACCCCTCTGACTTTCTGGTAGGGCAAGATGGATCTCCCTACCCTAGTACCTGTATATTTCCCTTCTTCCAATTCCACCCCCTCACTTGTTCTATTCTTTACTTTGTCCCTGCTCCTTTACAAAAGTGTGTGCTTCTGACAACCCTCCCACCCAACCTGCCCTTCCCTTCATCCTCCCCCCTCTCATTCCCTTCCACCCTACTCTCCAGTAGGCCAAGATACCCAATTTCGCATGTATGTCTTTCCTTCCCTAAGCCAAATCCAATGAGAGTAAGGTTGACCCACTCCCTTTTGCCTTCCTGTTCTTCCACTCCATTGTAACAATTATCCCTTGCCTCTTCTGTGTGAGATGATTGACCCCGTTCTGTCTCCCCCTGTCTCCTCTCATTCTATTCCTCTCCCACCTCTCAATTTCATCTTTTAAAATATCATCTCTTCCTATTGAATTGATCCTGTGCCCTCTGTCTACATACACATATATACACACCCTCACATATGTATTCATACCCTTATATACCCTCCTATATAGACACATATGTATGTATGCATATATACACATTTATATTCCCTTCACCTTCCTTCCTACTGAGAAATGTTCAGGAGAACTCTGCTTTCAGAGGAGAGAGCTCTGACCGAAATCGCTGGGGTTTTCACAGCTGCCGGAGCTGTTAGGAGGCCACTGTTTCTGCAGCCCCCAACAGCTTTGGCTCACTGAAAGAGCACCTCAGGACTGCCACCCAAGACCAGGATCCCTATTCAGGCAGCTCAAGGCAAGAGCATTTAGCCTCTGAATGATTGCTTGGCCCCCCTGCAATCTGTAGGCCAGGAGCTTCTGAAGAAATCACATGGAGGCAGCTGCAGGGGTGCTTCAG
>JAQQSV010023774.1:0-10312 GCA_028646515.1 Pseudochirops corinnae
ATCAGGTCAATTTTCCTTGAGAATTTCTTGAAGGATGATTTCTAGGTTCTCTTTTTGATCATGGCTTTCAGGTAGTCCAATAATTTTTAAATTGTCTCTCCTGGATCTATTTTCCAGGTCAGTGTTTTTTTTTTTTTCAATGAGATATTTCACACTGCTTTCTATTTTTTCATTTGTTTGGATCTGTTTAATAGTATCTTGATTTCTCATAAAGTCATTCTCTTCCATTTGCTCCTATGTAATTCTGAAGGAATTATTCTCTTCAATGAGCTTTTGAGATTCTTTTTCCATCTGGCAAATTTGGCTTTTTAAGGCATTCTTCTCCTCATTGGCTTTTTGGGCTTCTTTTGCCATTTGAGTTAATCTATTCTTTAAGGTGTTATTTTCTTCAGTCAGGTTGTTACTCTCTTTTCATGATTTTCTTGCATTATTCTCACTTGGTACTTATGATTATTGATTATTAGTAGCAGCAATAGTATTCTTAAAACTGTTACAATTACTAAGATAGTTTGAAAGAAAAGTTGGAGCTGAGTTGTGCATGATAAGGTGATTCTAAAAAACAAAATTGGATAGGAAAAGGTTGAAAGGAGAAATTAGCTCATGAAAATGGGGCATGAAAGGAAGACCTAATACAGAAGACACAGATGGGGGGCTGGTAATATTGGAGCCTTACTCTTCTCTGGGTTGAAGGGGAAACAATGTGTATATCTGAAGGGTTTCAAAGTCTTTTGAACTTCTAGAGAGGTGAGGAAACTGGAGGACAGGATGATGGAGGGACTGTAGAAGGATGGGGTGGGTTAAATAAGATATAAGAGGGCATGTTTTATGTAACTGAAATTATTCATTTTGCTACTAACTTTACTCTCTGTCTCTTGTTTATTCATAAATCTGTGGTCTGATAAGTAATATTTTACATGTTCTAATTTTCTGGTAAAATGGTCTTCATATCTAGGTCATATATCCATTTTTACTTCATCTTGGCAAATGGGAAAGGATATTGTTCTATGCCCAGTTGTTTTTCACTATTTTCCTTCTCAGTCTCTCTTTTCACCCTATTCCTCTTTTTGTGGTAGCAAAGAATTGGAAACAGAGAGGATGGCCCAATAATTGAGGAATGACTGAAGAAGCTGTGCTGTGATTGGGATAGATTACTATTGTGCTATAAGAAATTATGAAAGAGATGGTTTCAGAAAAAATATGAGAATACCTACATGAGCTGATGCAAAGTAAAGTGAGAAAAGCCAGATCGTCGTACACAGTAACAGAAATGCTGTAATGATGATCAACTGTGTCTACTCTGTTCAATACAATGATCCAAGATGATTCCAAAGGTCTTATGAGGAAAAAAATGTTATCCACCTCCAACTGATCAATTCTGAGTACAAAATTGAAATATAATTTTCTCACTTTACTTTTTTTAACTTTTTTGGAAATGTGGCTAATAAGGAAATACAGTTTTCATTATTTCACATACATAATTGGCATCATTTTACTTGCCTTCTCAATGAAGGCCAGAGAGGGTGGGAGGGAGGGAGAGAATTTGAAATTCAAAATTGAAAAAGAAAAGAATAGTTGAAATAGATAAATAATAAATTGAAATTTAAAAGAAAATCATTCCTTTAGGTTAACTGAGGCATGGAGAGGAATGGAGTAAGAGGAGGTTATGATCAGATAAAGAAATTTCAAATCTTTTGATCATGGATTCAGAAAACTCCTAGATGATGAGAAAAACAAGGGTTTCACTATCGCTGTGTGTGATTGAGATGGAGCAGAGAAATGGGTCCTAAGGAGCTTAAGGGCTACTGGAACCAAAGGGATTAGTGGGATCACCCGAGGATAGGTTGGAACGCCCCTAGTGATCATATTGCTCATGAGGCAAAAGAGATTTCAGAGAATCAGAATTGTAGACTCAAAGAGAAGGAAGAAAACCAACAGGCTTTGAAGTGCAATTCATAACCATCCAAGATGCCCATCTACAACATCCCAGGCCAATGCCCATCCAGCCAGGAAAACCGTGCATGCAGCCTTCCAAACAGCCTATTCTTGTTGTGGATACTTTCTAACTGTTAGGTGATCATTGTTTCTTTGCTTGTTTTACCAGATGTCAGGTCTGCTTTGGGCAATTTGCATTCTCACCGAATCATTGCTCTTAATTCTGCTTCCTGAGGACAAGTTCATTAAATCATCCCCCTATTCCATGGCAGCTCTTCAAACAAGTGCTTCTCTTTTCTTTGCCAAGGAAGAAGACAACTGTGCAGGTGACGACAGAACAAACATAACCAACAGAGCGTTTGGGCCCAAGAGAGGGTAAGAGAGTATTGGGTCAGTCTTATGAATCTGAGATGGATAACCCCTCACATTCTGAAAGAGCAGGCTGATGGGACTGCTGGACCCCTCCAGTTACTCTTTTCTCATTGACCATCAAGCTATCCCCAGAAATGAAAATTCTTTTCCTTCTTTGATCTTCTTTTACTCCCAAAACAGACAAAACCCTAGTAAAGCCTTTGGGATATTCTCAGCTTTTCTTACTAGCCTCAGATCATCCTGAGCTTCAGCGTTCCACTCACTAGTTTTACAGAATTATGCCATGCTCTTGTATTCATCCTCAGTGATATGGCCTTGAGTCAATCTTGCACGTACTTTTTAAAATTTCAGTATCATGGTGAATTCACGCTAGTCTCTTAAGACTGGGGACATTTTTTCCTCCTCACTGGGATTTTTCGTCAGAATGTCATTTTTTGCATCTCTCACATATTGTGGGCTAACCTCCCCTGTAGCATTTTATTCCATGAAATGCTTCTATTTGCTCTCAATTCTTTGAAATCTGCTTTCCCCAAACTTAGGGTAGATAACAAACTGTTTTCACATTTCATTTCCTCTATTGTTTTGTCTATTCATTTCTCCCTTCTTTGAGAATTTGGTCCTTTACCTTCAGGGTTCCCAGCATGTCCATTCCAGCACCCAGTCCCTCCTGGTCAGTGAAAATCAGATCTAGACTCGAATTTCCCCATTCTTGGTTCCTCCATGGTCATTGTAAAGGTACCAAGCAGAGTCACAGTGCCAGCAAACTCCAAAGAAAAGGAAAGCACACAGTATGTATCTATACACAATATGTATAAGCACACACATATATCTGCATATGAGCATCCTGTATCTATCTATATACAGATATCTGTATCTATTTATCTCCATATCTATTCTGGCTGCTTTTATAAGGGTTTAAGGCCTGATTAGATAGGGAAGATCTCTTGGAGATACTGACAATGTAGTAACACCTTCCAAATGTCCATAGGCATTCAAGGGTTGGAGAAGCCTCCTCAAAGTACTGAAACTTCGAGCTCCAGAACACTAGCTAGTTTCTCCTGCTATAAGGAAGTGGGCCCTTCCTATTCCTCAAACCTTCTATTACTGTCCAGTACCACATACTGCCTCTGAATACCTACAACAATGCTGCAACCTCACTGAGCCTGAGAAAATCTGGCAATCTTTCATACCCTCCAATCACTACTGTTCTTGGAACTGACTATGGGTCCTCCACTCTTTTTCTTGTAATGTGAGTTAAGAAAAATCTTGGTCTGGCAAACTATACATGAAGAGGCAGGGTATGTGGGTTGGTGTGGGAGTGTGGGGGTGTGGAATACATGTTGATAAGCATACATATGTTCTGTGATACAAGCAGAGTCTTGGGAAATCCCTAACAAATGGGTGTCCCATAGCCCACCACTTGTGGGCAGTAACTACACAGGGCTTTTTGCCCAGAGGAGACATAATGGCTAATGATGGGGAAGAATAAGTCCTTAAAAGGAACATTGTTTACTTCTCAATGCATGCTTCAATAAAACCCTTCTCCATTTTGTAATTGATACTCACTTATCTCCCTCTGGTCATTATTCTATCCAAATTAAGACTTGCTGAGAAGTTTGAGGATGAGAAAAGAAAATGTGTCAAGTATAAAGCATGTGGTCTCACCCATTGTGACAGCTTCTTTTTAAATAAATGCACTAGAAAGTAATAATTTACACCTTCTTGTTGGTTTTCAGTTTGGAAGATTGTGAAAAGAAGAAAAACAAGGGCTGATCAGAAAGAAATGTATGTATGCATGTATGTATGTATGTATATGATCCATACATACACGCATACACTCACACAAGAATTGCCTAACTCAGCAGTATTTGATTCTAGCAGATGTAATTAGGTCATAAAATATGGGACTCATTGCAAAGCCACAGCCTCATCCCTGAAATAAAATAGGACACTTTCATCAGAGGGAATTTAATCAAGACTTCTCTTTAGTGCCTGGCTTGATGGGAGAAATTAACTCCTCATAAAAAGTTTTTAATAAACAGACAGATGCTGCAGTACTCATGTTTCCATATCCCCCTCCCCTCCACCAAGTGCATTACCATAAACCCTCTCCTCAAAATAATAGAACGGATTATATTGCAATATTTCACCAAGTTTATGGAGCCACACCATGACTGCAATGTTTCTTAATTAGGGGGCAAAGAGAAGCATGAGCTCTACTGAGCAAAGCAGCTGTTTCAGCAAAGCCCTTTACAAATAGACATGGTTGTGCTCCTGGGTTTCTCCCTGGGATGCCTCAAGTCCAGAATAATCAGATTCCAGGATGGATGGGCAATATCAGCCTGTGGTTTATTCTACTTGTAGCTTTTATGGAAACATTTACCATAGTGAACAATAAGCCTAAGGAAAAAAAAAAAAAAAAAGCCTGGGCCCTGGGCAGATTTGATGACTATTCCAGTTGCAGTATGAGGCAAGCTCTACAACTCTTATTCTTCAAGCCCGAAGTGCATTGATCCAACCTCATTTATCTGGCTGAGTTATCCAGACTCATCAAACTTACCTGTAATTGCCACATCTCAGCTTTGTTTTGAAATCTGTGCACTGGATGATTTCTTTTCAGAAATAATATTCACATTTCCTTTCAATTGCAAGTGGAGTATATCATGCGCTCTGGGCACAACAGAGCCTTACCTTGAGGTTCAACCATAAGCTGCTAAGAAAGCTTCAGGGACCATGTTGCAATAGATCGTTAAAAATAGAAGCAATGCAGAGAGTTGTGCAGAATTCAAGCTCTTCTAATGAGACTTGGGAAACTCTGGCACTGAAGCCCTTCCAGAAGTGAATACCAATTTACCCACTCAGGTTTTTTCTCCCATCACTGATCCCTAAGGGGCCTTCGAGGTATGACATTGTATGATGTTCTAGGCATCTAAGCAGCAAAGTAAATAAAGTCCAGATCTGGAGTCAGGAAGACCTGAATACAAATCTGGCCTCAGACATGTACTAGCTGTGTGACCTGGGCAAGTCACTTAACCTCTGTCTGACTCAATCTCCTCATCTGAAAATGGAGGTAATAATAGCACCTACCTCCCAGGGTTGTTGTGAGGAATGAATTTGAAAAAGTAAAATACTTGGCACTGTGCCTGAAACATGGCAAATGCCACATAAATGCGAGCTGTTGTTGGAATTACTCTCTCTCAAAGTCCCTTTCCTTTCGGCCACGTGGCCATGTTTTGCATTCCCCTAATGCTCATCCTTTCTCCAAGAATTTTCTCACACCTGAAAGTCCCTTCTCTGCTGTTCCCTTGTCAACGTATCTGAGTTAATCCTGGTGCCACCTCAGGCTTCTCTGAGAGCACAACAGGTCCCTGAGCTCACATGGATTTCCTGCTCAGTACAAGGAGACATTTCCATGCATACTATAATGGAATAATGGATTTATCTATCTCTAGTGTAGCAGTGGAGACCTTCTCAAAAAATAAGACAAACTTCTTGGCTGGAATGTCACTCAGAGGAAAAGGAGAGATTGTAGAAGGAGGATGAGGAGGGTCCTGCAGTCAGTCAAGGTTAGCTACATGACCAAGGGGAAGTACTTTCCTTCTCTGTGAATCAGTTTCCATATGTTCCAAATGAGGAATATGATACCTTTTAGCACAATTCACAGGTTTTGTTTTAAGAATCACAAGATGATATATGCAAAGTCATTAAAGTATTATGTAAATCAGAGTTATTATTATCTCATTTTATGGGTTTCATGTAGAAACAGTCCTGGGACAATTTATTACTCTGTTATTTTAGATTCAATGTTCTACAGACTACATACAAGTGGTTAAAATTACTATATTTTATAGTTAACTAAAGGTGTCATAATATAAAGCAGTCTTCCATAACCTCACTTGAAAGTATCATCTGTACAACTCTAATGACAGATAGAATCATTGGAATGATTTTGAATCTGGAATACTACTGTGATATAAGAAATGCTGAGTAAGATGATCTCAAAAAACCCTGAAAATATTTACATGAACTGATGCAAAGTAAAATAAGCAGAAGCAGGAGAACGTTCTATATGGTAATAGCAATATTGTATGATGCTCAACTGTAAATGACAGATATTCTCAATAACACAATGATCTAAGGACAATCCTGAAGGACTCATGATGAAAAATGCTATCCATTTCAACAGAAAAAACTGATGGAGTCTGAATGCAAATCAAAGCACACTTTTCCCTTATTTTCCTGATTTTTCTTAGTGTTTCTGTTTGTTTTCTCTCACATTATGACTAACATGGAAATATATTTTCTATAACTATACACATCTAATCTATATCAAATTGCTTGCCTTCTCAATGAGGGAGATGAGGAGAGGAAGGAGGGAGAAAATTAATAACTCATCAATTTTTAAAAATGAAAGGTAAAATTATTTTACATGTAATTGGGGGAATAAAAATATTAAATGAAAAAATAAAGAAGAAATGAGCCACCAATCAAAAATTTATCAACTAGTATTTGTTAACCGATGACCATGTGCCAAGCATTTTCCTTAGTTGTAAGGATAGAAAGAAGGGCAAAAGATAGTGCCATCCTCAGGAAGCTCACTGTCTAATGAGGGAGATTGGCAAATAAAGAACTATGTACAAACAATATAGAGATACAGACAGATAGATGATAGATCGATAAATGATAGCTAGATAGATGATAGCTAGATAGATAATTATATAGAGAGACATAGAAATACAGATATATGAAATGTTGAAATTAGTCTAAGAACCAAGGCATTAGCATTACAAGGAATCAGGAAAGTCTTCCTGTTGCATGTAGGACTTTAGCTGAGATTGGATGGAAGCCAGAGAATCCAGGAGGTGGAGATGAAGAGGGAGAGCATTCCAGGTATGGGAGATAGGCAATGAAAAGGCTAAGAGCTGGGAGAGAGAGTGTCCTATTTGAAGAATAGTGAAGCAGTCAATGTCACTGGATATCAGAGTACATGGAGGGGAATAAGGTGGAGAAAGACTGGAAATGTAGAAAAGGATCAGATTAAGGGATTTTAAACACAAAATATAGAAGAGGTAATAAGTAGCCACTGAAGTTTATTGAGTGGAGGAAGGGTGATGCAATCAGACTTGTACTTTAGGAATATAGATTTGACAGTTGAGTGGAGATGGACTGGAGATGGACAGACACACCCCAGGGAGATCCCTAGAAATTGACATTGAAATAGTCCAGGAATGAGATGATAAGGGTCACCACCAGGGTGACAGTTATATGAGAAGAAAGAAGGATTGTATATGAGAGATGTGAGAAAGCTATAAATGACAAGACTTAACAATGGATTGGATATGGGTAGGGGGAAGAAAGTGAAGAACTGAGGATGACACTGGGGTTGGGAACTTGGATGATGGGAACGATGTTGGTATATTCAATAGTAATAGGAAAATTGGGAAGAAAATAAGGTTTGAAGGAACACGTAATGATTTCAATATGGGGCATATTGAGGCTAAGATGTCTCTATATTTTGAAAGTTTTTCATTCCAAATAGCCTGAAGATTGTATGTATGATGATATCTATTCAAATGTTGTTCTTGTTATTATTACAATTATATTTTATATGTAGCTAATAAACTTTGGAATCTTTATTCCAACTTCCATTTACAATGACAAATCAAGTCCTCAGACCATGACTGATATGCCAACTCCTTAGGGTTCTAAGATTACCCCTCTGTGGTTGGGAGGGTTTATGTTACATGGTTTGCTTGATTATCCATCTATTTCATTGTGTTCTCCCCAATATCAGTCACCAATTGTAGTTACTATCTCCCTTATATTGATTGAACCAATTATTATCATTCTCAATGTCATTTAACCAATTAATATCAATTAGCTTTTGTAAAGCGGTCTTTACTGAGAAGCCATAACAAAAACAGACATACAGACATATTTTCCCAACACCCAAGACATGTCCTCCCTTTGCCAACTCAGTCCTTGAGGAGGATGGGCCTAAGTAATTTTTACAATTTGCTACACCAAATTCACCTCTGAATACAACACAGTCAGTACATGCATTATTGTCATTCCCTCTTGGTTGCCTTCCATCCACTGCTATGCTAGGTCAAGTAGGTCAATTTGGATTTCCTCTAGTCTAAGCTATCTGAAATATATAATGCTAACTAACTCCAGTGCCTCAGTCTTTAGGTGACTCACTCTTCTGATCTTTTTAATCTCACAAGCTTACAACCTAGCCTCACCCTCCTTTACCTAAAAAGAAGAAAGAACAAATGCAAAGAGGCAAAGAACAAGGCCATAGTGATGAGCCATATGTCAAACCAGATAGAAAGTGCCTGAGGCCCCTTTCTGTCTAGAGACTTACAATGTGTTTCCCTCACTCAAACTGGCCAGACATGAAAGATAAAGAATGAGGTTCTCTTCACCTGGTTCATGTATTTCTAATGTACACTCCCTTCCTCATCATCAGCCAATAGGGTCCATTTCTTCAACATATGAAGACCAGAAACAGTTATAGAACAAGAGTGAACATATTACAAGAAACACACTTGAAGCAGAGGGACACACACAGAGTAAAGGAAAGGGGCTGGAACAGAACCTATTTTTTACTTCAGCTGAAGTAAAAAAAAAAAAAAAGCATGGATAGCAATCCCGATCTCAGGCAAAGTAAAATCAAAAATAGACTTAATTAAAAGATATAAGGAAGGAAATTTTGTCTTCTAAAAGGTACCACAGATGATGAAACAATATCAATACTTGCACAAAGTGGTATAGCATCCAGATTCTTACAGAAGTTAAGTGAGTTACAGGAAGAAATGGATAACAAAACAAAGAGTAGGGGACCTCAATAGGCCCCTCTCAGAACTCAATAAATCCAACCAAAGAACTAAACAAGAATCTAAGGAGGTAGAGTATTTAAAAAGTTAGATATGATAGACCTTTAGCATAATTTAGTCATAAAGGATGAAAGCATAAGCAAATTAGAAGAGCAAGGAATAACCACCTGTCAGATCTATGGAGAGGGGAAGAATTTATGACCAAACAAGAGATAGCATTACAAAATGTAAAAGAGATAATTTTGATTATAGTGGATTAACAAACTTCTGTACAAACAAAACCAATGCAAGTAAGATTAGAAGGAAAGCAGAAGTCATGCATGAGCTTCACCAGCCAATACCCACAGCCCAGACTGGCCAGAGCAGACTTTAGGAGTGTGAATCACTGGCAATTGTGGTGGTTTCCAGATTTCTCAACCCATAAACACCAAAGAGAAAGTAAAAGGTCAGTGGGGAACTCTGCTGATCCTTGGGGTGATGGAGGTGGAAGGGGTTGGAACTTCTCCTCCAGTGACTGCTTCTGGCTCCAGGCCTACAGATCATAGGCAGACCAAGTCACTGTCCAGAGGAAAACTGCAGGAATCACTTTACTGGTGCTGAGGCAAGATTATCTTGCTTTACCTTTCTTGGAGCTGGGTCACAGTCTTGGATGGTGGTGCTGGGGTGAGGAGTGCTGTCATGGCAGTTTGTTGAGACTGTGGAGAGAAAGTCCTCTTCACAGTTCTGGGGCAGGTGCCTGGAAGAAGCTCTCAGAACAACCTTACAAAACCCCAGAAATGTGGGACACAGCACTCTCCACTCTGGAAGTAGAGTTATACCATGGCAAAGAGCTCAAAGTCAAGTAATTGACAGGCAAGATGAGCACACAGAGGAAGTGCAATTAGGCAATTAGGAAAAATTGGAACACTAATGCATTGTTGGTGGAGTTGTGAATTGATACAACCATTCTGGAGAGCAATCTGGAACTACGCCCAAAGGGCTATAAATAATTGCATACCCTTTGACCCAGCAATACCACTGTTGGGATTATATCCCAAAGAGATTACAGAAGTGGGAAAAGGTCCCATATGTGCAAAAATATTTATTGCAGCTCTCTTTGTGGTTGCAAAAAACTGGAAATATAGGGGATGCCCATCCATTGGGGAATGGCTGAACAAGCTATGGTATAT
>JAQQSV010023775.1:0-10311 GCA_028646515.1 Pseudochirops corinnae
GAGTCAGGGGGACCTGAGTTCAAATCCAACTTCAGACACTTAACACAAAAACTAGCCATGTGATCTTGGGCAAGTCGCTTAACCTCAACTACCCTCCAAAAAGCAAAAAAAGGAAGTTCACTTTGGTAGCTGAATGGAGAATGGGAGCGACTTGAGGCAAGGAGACAAGTCAAAAGGCTGTTTCAGTAATTCAGGTCAGAGTAGACAAAGCCATCAGTGTGGGTGGTAGTTGTGTGAATGGAGACAAGAGAAACTGTACGAAAGGTGCTGGAAAGGAAACGATGACAAGAGGTTGGGGAGCCAAAGTTAACACTGGGCTTTTGACTCAGAGTAACTGAGAGTGGCAGTGCTCTCAACAGTAACAGGGAAATTTAGTAGAGACTTCAGCTTGGAGGGGATGGAAGATTAAGAGCATCCATTCAGAATTGTTGAGTTTGAGATGCCTATGGGCCATCCAGCCAGAGCCGTCCAAAAGTCAGTTCCCAGGCCTGAGTTTCCAAGCTCTGTCTTTTGGAGAGGAAGCTGACAGAGGGAGTGCAGTGTAGGTGATGATGTCTCTATCCCTGAGACACTCTGCTGCTATAAAAAGCACCCGATCCCACCTTCAGACCAAGTGAGAGCTGCTAATATAAACAGGCTGGTCCACCTCACCCTGCTGCTGTGAAGGTTCAGAAGAGGATGGCAAACACTGGCATGGGAGAATTACAGGCTGTTAGAACTAGCAAGGATTTTAGAGAGTCCTGAGTCTAACACCATCATTTTATAATGGAGAAGGAAACTGAGGTCCATAGAGATTGTAGATTTAGAACTGGGAGGAAACTCAGTGGCCATCAAGTGCAACCCCTTCATTTTACAGATAAGGAAACTGAGGCTAAGTGATTTGCCCAAGGTCATACAGGGAGTAGGTAGCAGAGCTTGGTTACAAAGCAAAGTCCTCTGACTCCAGATCCAAATCCACTGAAATGTCATTCCCAAGGTCACACTGTTATCGGCTGAGCTGGAACTGAAACCCAGGGCTCCAGATTCCTAGTCCAGCACTCTTTCCTGACCTTCCTTTGCCATCACTCAGCAAAAGTCAGGCATTCTTTCCCCTGCCTGGTGAGATTTAGGGAACTTGCTGAAGCTTGGCAACATCTGGAACTCAGCAACATCTGCATATGCCAACTTCTGCATGTCTGTGTTTGCAAAATGAGATATCCTGAAGTGAAGGTGAATGCAGCTTAATTTCCTTGTGAGGCTGAGAATTTTTTTTAAGTTTTGTTTTATTATTTTGTTTAAAAGCCAAGAATATTTGAGCTGCAAGAGAGTGGTCTAATAGCACCATACATAGCATGCTGCCAGGGCGCCAGGTTCTCACTCTATGGGGATGGTAGAAAATCCAAAGCCTATCACCCTGCTATTACAGCATTTGCATTTATATGAGGCACCGACCCTAAGTCTCTGGGTGCTTTACTCCCGTATACATAATGCATTTTTTGTAGCTATTAATCAGTGCCAGGTTGAGATGAAAAGCTTCCATAGGCTTCTACAACTTTCCATTCAATTCAAGTCAACCAGTATTTACTGGGGACCTTCACATGGGATGGCCCTAGGCTAGGCACTCTGGGGGGAGACAAAGAAGGTCATTGCCCTTAAGGAGGGCACAGTCCAGATGGGGGGATAAGATTCACATCCATGGACAGGTTAGAAAAGAAGGCAAGACAGTGTGTGATCAAAGGGCTGGGCTGTACAGCTCATACTCTCTGTAGGCTATAGGATGTCAGAGTAGGACAGAATTATAACTAACAGTTTTGACAACTCAAGCCAGCATATAAAATTTGACAGAGCAAAAAAAATATTGGGGGAAGAATGGACCTTGGACAGAGACCTCAGACCTTGGGACAAAAGGAAATACCCTGGAATATAATGAGGGAGTGAGATGGTGGGAAAAATACCCGTATCAGAAGTCCTGGTACATCTAGAAGTCATTGCTAGGGAGGCTACTGGGGGAAGGAAGGGGCAGGCTTGACTACGCTTACCGGAGAGAGGCTGCCCCACCCTAATCATGGTTCTGGGGGGAAAAATATGTTCAATTGTTTTTTTCTTGCTAAAGGAATAAAATGCTGTAGCTATCCTCTAAATTTTGGTACCCTGGCAAAGTTCCTGTCCACCTTGCCCTAGTCACAGGGGATATCTGTGTAGGCCATAATAGTGGATAAGGTGAGAGGGAGGAGGCAAAATTTATACTAAACTCTGAAGGATGGTTAAGATTTAGCTGACTGGGAGAGAGGAAAAGGCATTTCAGAAAATGACTAAAGTATGTGAATGGGGCAGCATGTCTAATGCATGTGGGTGGGCAATGGAAGCAGTGATCTGGATGATGAAGAGGTTCACCAGGCTGGAGGAGGTGGACTGCTGAGGGTACTCTTCATGATTAGAGTAAGGATGGAGGGTAAGTCTGGGCCAAAGAGTAAAGGGCCTGCCTTCCACAGGAAAAATGATATGGCTTGAGAGTTCCTGGAGCAGACTTGCAGAGAGATCCCACCAGACCAAATAAATCCTTTGTCATTCCCTCCAAGAGACTGACCATGAGGCCCAGAGCTTTTCAAAGCCTCCAATCAATCAATCTTCAATTTATATAAAGCTCTTAACTATGTGTCAGGCACTATGCTAAGTGCTGAGAATACAAAAAAGCCAAGGCAGTCCCTTCTTTCAAGGAGCTTACATCTAACGGGGGAGAAAACATGTATAAAAATAGGGGTGTGTGTGTGTGTGTGTATACATATACACGCACACACCTATTTTCATATATTTATTTATATTTCTATTATATATATTTATTATTTATATTATATCTATTTATATGTATATGTATATATATTTAAAAATACCCATAGAATGTATATCTTACAGCAACATAGTTCGGGGAATAGGGCACTAGACTCAGAATCAGAAAGAACTGAGTCCAATCCTGCCTCAGATACTTACTAGTTTCATCACTGGCCAAGTCACTTAACCTCCCTTTGCCTCAGTTCCCTCATCTATAAAAATGGGAATAATAGTAGCACCTACTTCCCAGGCTGTTGTAAGAATCAAATGAGATAATATTTGCAATTGGAAAGCACTATATACAGGCAAACAATTACTATTATTAAATCTATGACCCTTTAAGAGTAGAAGGAAAGTAATCTTGAGAGTAAGACATTAGCTACTGGGGGACCAGGGAAGGGTGCTTTCAGAAAGTAGCATTTGAATCGTTTCTTGAAGCAAGTCAAGGATTCTAAGAGCCAGATGCAAGGAAGAGAGAATTCTAGACATTGAGGAAGGAGGAACATCTACTACAAAGGTTCAGAGGTAGGAGAGGGAGCAACATGAGTGAGGAAAAGTAAGCAGGTTGATTTGGCTGGATATGTGGGGAAATGTAGGAGAAGAATGGAAGAGAAGAAAGGGCCAGGTTGGAAAAGTATCTATTTAATCATAGAAGTAATAGGAAGTTACTGGAGTTAAATGAATAGGAGAGTAACTTTGGCAGTTAGTGGGAGATGGATTGGAATGGGGAGGAATTTGAATGAAGACCAAATAGCAGACTACTGAATTCCTCCTCCCTTTGCCCCAGGAAGCAGTGGGTTCTATCCATCACTTGGACACCAGGGGTTCCTTGACTGTAGTGATCTGAGACCAGTTCACTCTTACCATATGCCACTTCCAGTTCCTACTAATCCAACCTTCTCAGGCTTGGTTTTGACTGAGATAGTTCCCTTTTCCCTTTGAATTTATTTGAGAAAATTGTTTACTTCTCAAACGGAACTTTATTAGACAACAAGGTGAGAAAGCTAAAAAATAAACAGAGCCCAGAATTGTCAATTTATAGAACGTGGGACTCATAGGAGATAACAGAGCTGGTCAGAAATGGTGAGCACTGCCTCCTGGGTCCAGTCACCTAGCCTGAAATCAATCAGCCAATCAATCAAAGGTGCATTTCATCTCAGGCTCTTTTCCATGGGGTATAGTCTCAATAAGAGCTAGCATTTAAGGTTTATGAAGCACTTTACATGTATTTTCTCATATAATCCTCAGGACAACCTGGTCACTCAGTCATTAAGCATTTATGAAATGCCTAATATGTGCCAATCATTTTACTAAGCACTAGAGATACAAAAGAAGGCAAAAAACAGCCCCTATCCTCAAAGAGATCAGAGTCTAATGGAGGAGACAACATGAAAAAACTATGTACAACCAAGATATATGATAGGATAAATGGAGATACTATTTTTATATCCATTTTATAAGTGAGGAAACTGAGGCAGACAGAGGATAAGTGACTTGACCAGGATCACACAGCTGTAGATATGTGAGGTAGGATTATAAACTGAGGTCTCTATGGCTAAGTCAAATGCTCTACTTACTTACTCTACATCTAGTCTTATAGTCAAAATTTGGGTTTCAGGAAGAAGCAGTTAAAATAGGGGATATGCTGCCTTATAATACAAGAAACATGCTATTTAGAGACTTCAAGGTCAGTCAATTCTCTCACCTTATAGATAAAGAAACTGAAGCCCAGATAAGTGCAGTGATTTGTTCAAAGTCATGTAGGTAATAATCAGAATTTGAACTGAGGTCCTCTGACTCAGAATCCAATATAAGAATATTCCTACAAGCTGAAAAGCATGCAGTCTGGAGGAGAAGACACCTGGGCAGAACACTAAATGAAGACCAGCATTTCAATAAGAGCTTGGAGGAGAGACCACCCAGGTAGATTACAGCTCCATCACCTTACGTGAAATAAATTCCTTTGAATGATTAACATGACTTTGTTCAGGTTTTTACCACTAAAGAGAAGAGAACCCATTGTAGCCTAAGGGGAATAGAAGGCAACTTTCTGAACAAATGAACCTTGCGAATGCCATCCCTCTGTCTGATCTCTGGTCATACATATGGATATACACACAAAAATTATGACTATGAAAGACTTTCCTGAGGAGAGTGCACATTTCTTGGATTGATGCTCAATGATAATTAAATAAACTATTCTAAATGATTGTTTAAGATAGTTCTGGAATATAAGACAAAAGGCCATTGCCCAATTTAAAAAAAAAAAGTGGCCAAAGAATATGAGCGGTTTTCAAAAGAAGAAATACGAACTATCAACAGCCATGAGAAAGAATGCACCAAATCACTAATGAGAAAACATCAATTAAAACAATTCTTAGGTTTCTTCTCACGTCCATAAAATCGGTAAAGTTGATAAAAACGTGTTTAAAGTTGGAGGGACTGTGGGGAGACATACATACTAACGCTGTTGACAGAGTAGTGAATTAGTACAAGCTTTCAGGAGAAAAAACCCTATTTGGAATTACTGGAGGAAATTAAATAAATTGTTCATTTAAACTTTAATCTTGTTTCTCATTCTTATACTGCTAGGAGTTCACAGACAGAAAGACATGTCCTACATATAACAAACTATTTATAATAGCAATTTTTGTGGGTGATAATAAAACAAGCAAAAAGAAACATTGGAAACAAACTATGTGTCTTTTGATTGAAGGATAGCTAACCAAATTGTGTATCCTGTATATGTTATGTTATGTTGTAAGAAATGAAGAATATGAAAAATTCAAAGAAACATAGGAAGACATATGAACTGATGTAGAATGACATAAGAAGGACCTGGAGAATAATATATGTACAGCCTGGCTATAATAGAATAAACAAAGATATGGACAGTGTTGCTTAACTGTGTATCTTTTTTACAAGGGAAAAGAGAGATTCAGCTTTAAATCTGGAAAAGACAAGTGATAGAAAATACCAAAAAACATTGATAAAACTGAACAAAAAATCATCTAGATATCCTCTTTGGGAAATGCCTTCAGATCCTGCCTGAAGAAGCGAGGCATAGGGACAGAGTAGAAGGAACTTGCACCAGTTGAGTCAAAACACTAGCACCATCATCTTGACTGGCATTTCCCCTCATACCTCAAAGGAGACAACAAGGTCTTGACCTTGAACTCTTTGGAATAGAAACGCTCATTGTCCACAGCCACCATCCCGGGAAGTAACCCTTGTGGAGATGCAGGCTTACAAGTGTTCTACAAATACAGCTGCCTGAAGACCCAGCTACCAAAGATCCAGGAAAGACACACCAAAGTCCTTGGAACTGTCAAGTGGTTCAACATCAAAAACGATATTTTTATAAGTAGAAATTACATTAGAGACAAAGAATGACCACCAGCTTTGCTGCTGCACCCTAAGGATCATGGGACCTGCAGCTGAAATCTTCCATCTGTGCTACCTCCTCCATTAGATGCTTAAGAACAAAGACCATCTCTTTTCTGTTTGTATCCCTGGCTCTTAGCACAGTGCTTTGCACATAGTAAACACTTAATAAATGGTATTTTGACATTCATGAATTCATTCATTTATTTCCAATGGTGCCCTTTGAAGATAGATTTGATCTTTAGAAATAGCCAAATTTATTTAGAGCCAAGTCTGGTAAATAAGGTGAAGAATTCCATTTTGGATCCCAAACAAGAGATTCTAAATGCCTCTAGCACTTAGCCCAGTGAGTTCATGGCCCATAATGCGAGCTTAATAAATGTTTTTTGATTGATTGTGTAGCCTGTAATGGAGTATTATCACAAGGTACTCTGCATGGCCTCGAAAGTGGCTCTGAAGGCAGGCCTTCAAAGGGTAAAGCACTAATTTGGACCAATAAATTCTGATGTATTTATGAAAAAAATATTCACACTACGGTTACATCTCATTGATACCCATATTCCTCAGCCTCCCCATCCCAAATAGAGATACTCACACAGTCATCTTACACACAAATTCACATATGAACATAAAGTTATTTAGCACAGACACATTAGATTATAGTAGTTATTAGAGATGAAAAATAGCTTGGAGACCAGCTAGGCTCCTCAAATTCCACTGTCTCCATCTTCATTCTCCCCAATCTGCCACCCTCTCCTAACCCAGACTCCTTTGGCTCACAGTCCCTCTCTCCAACCCTGATGTTTGGGCCAAGCCAGACCTCTTCTCCTCTTTCATTTGCAATCACTCAGCCACTGACCAAGCCTTTTATTTTCCTCTTGTCATCCCAATTATTTCTTGTTTAATTAAAATTTGTTTCAGCTAATAGGCCTTAAATTAGTATTTTCGAATATTGACATCGATGAGACCTTCATTCATTATTTTCAAATGTCCTGGGGCTAATTGCTTTATCATTTGCCAATTATCAGTTCATGGGACAGGTAGCCACTGAATCAGGGGCTTGTACAGTGAATATGTTCAGGTGAGCAGATGTTTGCATACGAATGGACTCCCCCAGCCACTCCCCCATACTCAATAGTGCAAGTTCCATCCCACATGTATTTCCAGGACAGAGAGGATAGAGTATAGAGGAGTATGTATTTATGAATGTGTATGGAGGGGGAGCAGGAATGAGAATACATTGAAGGACTATTAGAATCATCTGAAAAAGCAGAGTCAGAGAGAATCTGGAGATAGGTTGTCCTTGAGACCATTGCTCCTTTCCTTTACCCCCAAATCCCACCCAATCCCAGGACGGAGTTTCAGAAGTTGGACAATATCTCCTTACTATCTCTCCATGCTTAAAAGGGGAGTAGAGATCTGGGTGCTGCCTTACAACCGAAATTAGACATATGGAAGATTTGGAGAAGGGCAGCTGCTATGACCTCAATACTGAGGAATTGCCATGGGAGACCAGACTGACCTAGGGAAATTTTTGTAATCCAGAGAGACAAAACCAAAAAAAGAATGAGGTTCCAATCTATCACTAAAGGGATGGAGAGTTAAGACACAGTCACATTCCTCCAAATTCTGGACACCAGGAATTGTCTTCTAGGAGGGGAGATTCTGAGGCTAATCCTAGCTCAGCCATTTCTCAAGCCATAGGAAGTGGCTGTAGCATACTCATATCCCTAAAAAGAGACCCAGGCAAAAACCGAAACGGTCAGCAAAGCTTGGAGACTTCCCTAGATGACAGATTCCTACTAGATCCCAGGAAGAAGCACAAGATATGAGAATACTCTCAGGGAAGTGGAACATACAACTAGGTGTGATAGTGGATAGAGTGCTGGATTTGGAGTCAGGAAAATATGAGTTCAAATCATGTCTCTGCAATTTTCTAGCTGTGTGATTCTGGGCAAGTCACTTAATCTCAGTTTACCCCCTCTGTAAAATGGAGAGAACATCTCATAGGGTGTTAGAGCATCAAATGAAAAACATTTATAAAGTGCTTTATATACCTTAAAGTCCTATCTAAATGTTGGCCATTGTTATTTTTTATTATTGTTATTCTGTTCCCATCACTCTCATCATCCTGTGGTGATCCTATCAGAGCAAGGGTTGAGGGTTGGCGGAGCCCCGGAAGGGACCTCTGGGCCTCCCACTTGGCTTGGGAAACCTCCCTCTCCGTCTGGGTCTAATTCTACACTCTTCTCAGATCGAGCAGTGCCTGTAAGGAAATATAGGTCCATTGCAATAAGTATTTTATTCCTTGTAAGCAGAGTCTGGATTGACGGCGGATTAAAGGAGCTGAGTTCCTGGTATTGCTTTTCGGGATAGCCAAGCAATCCGCGGGGATTAAAGGAGCAACGGTGCTCATGTACCGCAAATGAATATCTGTCAGAGGCACTGACCTGTTAAAATAATGAATTTAATGTGCAGCAAACCGCACGCGGCGATGCGACATGGCCCGATAAATTGTTTTCCGCGTGTGCTAATGAGACTCTTAAGGAAACAAGACAACACGTTCAGGTCAACCCCCGCCTGCTCTCTTCTCTATGAGTTTCATTTCACGTATAGTTTTGTACGGTGGGGCTTGGGATCAGCTTCAGTGCTGAAGGAAAGCGGTCAAGCCATCAAAAGGACTTGTTGCGTCTTTGCTGACCCACTAGAGAAACACAGGCAGTGAGTGCTCTCAGATTTTTGCAGGAGGAATATTGGCTTTGGGGACCATTGAGGTCCTCCTTTAAAGAAAGGCCCCCTCTTCATAGTTAAGGATGTCATCTTGCCGTGGTAGAGGCATGGCAAGGAAAGGGGGGAAAGGGGAGGGGGCAAGGATCTGGCGCAGGAGCCAAGCTGACCGTGGCAACTAGACGCCCTCTAAGATCCCTTCCGCTCTAAGATGACTTTATGAACTAGGTTTTCTTACTGAGACTTAAGCAAAAACTATCTGCAAAGCCATATGCTGTCTTAGAGTGAGAGACATACGAAAAGCAGAATAAAGCCTGTGGGCAATAGTACCATTCCCTGGTCCTATAACCCTTCCAGCAACTTTATTCTGGCTCTGACTAAAGGGATCTTGAAGGGCAGTGTGAGGACCTTCCCGACCCTGGCTGTCCCCAGACCATTATCTTCGAAAGGCAAGTTTGAGTCCCAAACCTCAAAAATTCCTTTCTGGAGCTGCATCCAAATACCTCCACACCCAAAGCCTTCCTTGACTTGGAGCCAGAAGATTTGTGTTTGAGTCCTGGTCCTTCTACATACTAACCCTGTGTAAACTTCCAACAAGTTGCTTCTCATGGAGCATCACTTTCCTCACCTGAAAATTTGAATAAGACTTGTCCTGCTTCATGGGGCTGCTAGAAGAATCAAAGGAGTAAAGCGGTCCTATGATGTTTTTTCAAATATTTAATTAAAATATTAAAACATTTTAAAATAAATATATAATATATTTTAAAGCTATGAGAAATATATTTCAATTTTGTTCCTTTTCTCCTAAATCTACTAAAACAGGGGCCTCAATTATCTGATCTGATTTTTCAAAGAGAACAAACAGAGGTAGAGTGGGAGTAGACTTGGTCAAGAAATACCTGCATTTAAATCACATCTCTGACATTTAACAGTGGTAACCAAGATGTTAACCTCTGAGCCTCAGTTTCTCCATCTATAAAAGGAGATGATCATATCTTTAAAAACCACCTCTTAGGGTGTTAGTCATAGATTATAGAATCATTTTGTAAGAAGCAAATGAAAGATGTATAAAGGGTTTTGTGAAATTCAAACGCCAAATGTCAACTATTCCAGCTCTTCCAATTTATATCTATGTATCCTATGAACAAGTCACTTAACTTCACTGGGATCAGTTTCTTCATCTCTAAGGTGCAGAGACTGGACTAAATAACTTCAAAGGTCTATTCTATATCTAAATCTATAACCCTAAACTCAGTGATTATTGCTGGAAGAGGAAAAATGTATTTTTTCTTTAGCAGATGACTTTAAGTTGTGCTGATACAAGGGGTAAAGACTCTACTCCCTTCCTAGAGCAGTTTGCTCCCTCCCTAAGATGGAGGCTATGAGTCAGCA
>JAQQSV010023776.1:0-10311 GCA_028646515.1 Pseudochirops corinnae
GGGGAGAAAATATGTAACTCAAAATCTTGTGGAAATAAATGATGCAAACTATAATAAAATTAAAAAAAATAGAAATATTGTCTTTCCATGT
This sequence comes from Pseudochirops corinnae, assembly GCA_028646515.1. Lineage (NCBI taxonomy): Eukaryota > Metazoa > Chordata > Mammalia > Diprotodontia > Pseudocheiridae > Pseudochirops > Pseudochirops corinnae. Next base: position 92 of record JAQQSV010023776.1, read on the forward strand.
AGGAATGTAATGAGTTCAACTTGAATAAGTGCCTTATGATTTCTTATTCCTGTTTACCTTTTCATGCTTCTCTTGATTCTTGTATTTAAAAGTCAAATTTTTTGTTTGGCTCTAGTCTTTTCATTTAGAATGCTTGAGAGTCCTCTATTTCATTGAATGTACATATTTTCCCCTGAAGTATTATACTCAGTTTTGCTGGTTGGTTTTAATCCTAGGTCCTTTGACATCCAGAATATCATATTCCAAGCCCTCTGATCCCTTAATGTAGAAGCTGCTAGATCTTGTGTTATTCTGATTGTGTTTCCACAATACTGAAATTGTCCTCTGCTTGTCTCCACCAGCAAGTTGTCCCTAAAATCATCCCCTGGGCTCCTTGTCAATTTCTTAAGAACAAATCTGAATCTCCCCCAACATCAAAACACCCTTCACTTAATCCAGCCATCCCCTTAAGGTAACATCTCTATACCTCTCCTCCCTTTCAAAGCCAAACTCCTAGTAAAAGCTGTCTATATTTGTCTCTTGGCTTTTCCTTCTTTTCACTCACTTCTCAATCCCTTTAAATATAGCCTTAAATCTCATCATCAATCAATTGAAATTGTTCTCTCTGAGGTTATCAATGATCTCCAAACTGCCAAATCTGGTTCAGTCCTCAAGCTGAACTCCTCTTGTAGCATTTGACATCATTGTTTTCAAACATTATTTCCCTCTTTAGAGAGGCAGCATAATAGAGTTAGCTTGAAAGCCAAGAGGACCTGCGTTCAAGTGTACTCTCTGACATAAATTGGTTATGTGACCCTGGGCAAATCACTTAACTCTCAGTGCTCTAAGCAAGTCTGTAAGACTATAAGTTAGGGAGAAAGTGCCAGCCTGCATGGTAGAGGGAGTTTCATAGGAGTAACCTAGACCAATGAAATCACAGTTCCAGTCCCTATCCATACTTAAAATGTAATTTAAACTTTGCCTGGATTAATGTCTTGTATTTCCAACTAGATTATAAACTCCATGGGAGCAAGGGCTATGTTTTGTATTTCTTTGCATCTCCCTAAGTGCCTAATATAACCACGTACAGAACAGGCAATTAACACATATTTGCTGATTAATTGATAGAACATATTAACTTGTAATTTCTTCGGAATATTAGGATTAAAAACAACCTTAGAAATCAACCATTCTTATCTGATAGATTTCTATTTAAGTTGTAAAAAGAACATTTCATACAACATCCTGCATCATCTCTGATGCAGAACAATATATTTTATAGCAATTTTTTTTTCGTTGGAAGGGCATTTTAGTTTATTGTACTTCTATCTAGTTAAGTTTTCTTAAATTTGTTAAATATAAAAGATAAATGATGGATGAATGGATAGATAGATAGATAAAGCATTTACTAAGCACTTACTATGTTCCAGCCACCCTGCTGAGCACTGGGGATACACATACAAGCAAGTATGGCAGTCCCTATCTTTATAGTCTAATAGGACAAGACATAAAGGGGAGCTGAAAAATGGTGGAGAACATACAGAGGTGATGACTGGATGGCAGGTGACATGGTTTGCTGATGGCTAGGAAATGAGGATGAAGGCTGGATTCAATCAAAATAAAGCAAAAGCTGACCTATCAGAGTCCAGGGTGGTTCTAGCAACAGAGTTTGAGTTTTGAGTAGAGAGGAGGGATGGATGATGACCAGAGAACCATGATAGAGTCTTGGCTCTACATTTTGCCAGAAGAATGACACTGAACAACTGAGTCACAATCTCTCAGATCCTTCATTAGGAAAATGGGGATAATTGTATCTGCTTTACCTACTTTACAGTTACTGTCAGAAGGAAGTGAGACAATACTTATGAAAGTAACTGGAATGGGAAGACTAAGATACTACGACTTAGAAAAAAAGCTGAATCTGAATCTAATTCAAGATCAGAGGGCAAAGACCGTTTTATTTTTATCTTTGTATTCTCTGCTCATAGCCAAGTAGAACACAGTAGGTGTTTAATAAAATAAATTAACAAATCAACAAATGCTTGTTGATTGATATAAAAACAGCGATTTCTTGATTTCCAACCCCCATGAGTTGTTGATGCTCTCCCTTCCCTGAAATTATGCTATAAAATTTAGTATATGTTTTGGATTTATTACTTTTATGTACTCCCCTAGTAGAACATAAGCTTCTTGAGGTCACAGATGATTTCAGTATTGTCTTTGTAGCCCTACTACCAAGCACCACATTTTGCATGTTGTAGGAGATTAATAAAGGTTTGCTAACTTGAATTTCAGAGTGGGGATTTTGTTTTTTCTTTGCAAAAATTCTAAACCCTGGCAACTATGCCAGGTAAATTTGGAAACCTGCAAACAATTAATGTTTCAATTACTCTTATAAATAGTTTTCTGTCTCTAGATTATAGTCTGCTCAACAATCCATTGTTTTAGGTCTATTGTTTATCTCCGCTTCTGTCAGAACCATCCCCACTGAAGCTGTAGTTCCAAGCTATTGCGTCACCCAAGTGACTTGAGTTGTGTAGTGACTCAGGGTGGCAGAAGAAAGGAATCAAAATGTAAATTGTGCTAAAAAGTAATCTGAGGTGCTCACAATACAATCAATACACTATGACTGCTCCCCTCACTCTTGCTACAGCAACACAATCAAGACTTGACTTGGCTTGCTGGCAGTCACTCTTCTACAAATACCCCTCAGATTGCATTGCCCCTTTGTGACATCTTTGGCTACATTCTCCCCTTCCCACCCTCCAGCATTACAATGGTTTTGTTCCAACTTCTAGCAATCAAGGTTGCCCCTCAAGTTCATTTAAACTAAATGTTGTCTAAATAAAATAAGGACAGATCAGGGAAGCAAAAATATCACAATTTTACTTTGAAATAAAAATTTGCATCTTACTATCTTGATTTTCTTTGTCTTAAGGATTTTTAAAACGCTATATTATTTGGTCCTTCAAGATATTCTTATAGTTTAATCCTTCTAGTGTTAACTTGGAATTCTTAAACTTTAAAAAATGGTAACCATATTTCAATATAACTGGTTTCCTTTGTAATCCTATGTATTTTACTTTATGCATTTAAAAATATTATTCTGAGAAAGGATATATAAGCTTCATCAAATTGACTGCCACAGGGATCTATGACACACAAAAATGCTTAAGAAGACCTGGGGGATAGGAACACTATGAAGTATCCTTAGCCCCAAAAGTCACCCAGGAATGGCTCAGGTTATTAAAACACATTTTTCTCCCTTGGGAGGCTTCCATGGAGATTAAAGTCATCAAAATTTTAACAAGCAGAAAAGTACTATTTTAAGAGCCCCTGTAGATGAGGAATCTTATTTTTTCCACCATGGCCTGTCCTTTTACATCACCATCATTTCCCATCTATGCTCCATATATACAAGGCAGCACAAAATACAACTGTCAGACAGGAAGGAAAGATGGCGACTGCTCTTGGACATCTACCTCATATTATTGTTGGTGGTACAACTTTGTCACGATGTTGATGCTGCTGTGTGCAGTAAGGAGAGGTACTAGTGGATCCTAAAATCACTCTCTTCAGACCTTTCTCTTTCTACTAAGAAAAAAAAGGTTCTCCTATTTGTGTTTTCCTAGATTTTATCAGAAATCTAGGAAATATTTCTTTTTCTTAATATGCTTTATATGACCCCAAAATATATCCTTGAAGACCCTAAATTCCTGAAGGTGGGAATTGGAATAACCAAGCCTTACTTGGAAATTTCTTGGAAGATCTGATTTAACTAATAGACAAGATCTATAATTATCAAATCAATTATGTACCTAAATGGATGTTTCTAAAGTGCACAAGGGTATTTGGAGAAAGAAAAGCATCTTAGCAATGCCCCAGCAACTATTTTATACTAATAAAATAATGCAACTGATTTTTCCTTTACTTTCTTCTTTTTCTCACCCAAGCTGAAAATCTAGCATCCACTTACAGCCTAGTCCCACCTCTGATAGGCAGGAAAGGTTTGACCCACTCTGCTTCCACACTGGGCTGTTCTACCCTTCCTAAGGCAGCCTGGTGGCCCTCCCAGGGGCTCACAGTAAGTCACCAGACTTAAAGAAGACATTCAAATGGCTTCAGCCCATTGAAGTTCAGAACTCCTAAGCTTAAGACATATGCCAGCCTCAGCCTGTGGGAATTATAGGCTTGTGCCAATTGGCCTGACTTATATGGCAGTCTCTAGGACCAAATATTTTATCACCAAATCACCAGTTAGCCTTACTAATGGTAAAGATTTTTGTATAGCACTTAGGTAGGTTGGTCCTCAGAAAGCAGATTCAATCAGAAACTGGAATCACACTCCAAGCATGTCTAGGATGATAGATCCCTCAGGATTCTGTATTCTAATATCATAATCTTTGAGAACCCAGTGGCATCTCTACATTAGGATAAGACACCAGAGGAAATGGATAATCAAAAATTATGCACCACTCACATATGGAAAACAAGAATGGACAGTCCTTACATTTTACTACTATCCTTGTCAGGAGGAAGCAAGGAAGGCCTCCCACCCCTCCCCCTCCTCTACTGATTAGGCATGTCATCTTGGGTAGTTATTCAATTTTCCTGGGTCTCAATTTACTCATTTGTAAAATGAAGAGATTAGACGAGGTTATATCTCAAATTCTTTCCATCTCTATATATCTGAAAAGATAAAAAATTGCAATAGAGATTTTTTTAAAGTGCTTAAAGCAACATGATGATTGTCTTCCAATATCTAAAGGGCTATACTGACATGAGGAAGAGGGAGTCAATTCATTCTGTACAGCCCCAGAAGGCAGAATTGGGAGCAATGTTTTACAATTACAACAAGGCATATTTGAATTCAAAATAAAGAAAACAAATAATTAGAGTTACCCAACAATAAAATGAAAAACTTTCTGTCACTGGACATATCCAAGTACTTATATAGCCATTTGTCGAGAATGCCATAGAAGAGATTCCTTCAATGTTTGGAAGACTATATGAAGGAACTCTAAGATTCTTTCAAACTCTAAAATTCCATTTTAGTAAAATTTAGTAAAATTTTAAAATCTTTCCAATCATTAATTCTTAATTAATGGGAGAAAAAAATCAATGGAGTTTTCCTCCATAAGTTTAAGAATGATTTTAACCTAACAACGAAAGAAAGAGATTTCAAAATTTTCTGCTGAAAGATAGGAAGAAATTAATTTCATAAATATTAAGACTTGTTTTATATTAGATACCATTAAACTAGTAAATATGAGATTAAATTAGTAATTGATAAACAAATATCCAAATATGCCTAGATGAATGGAATAGAGCAATCAGATTCTCTTAAGATTCGGTGCTTGGTAATTTGGTAATTCTACTCTTAAGATTTGAACATTGTTGGTTAAATCCTTTATTTAAAAAATCACCTATTTTGAATGAGATACAAGGACAAAAAAAATAAGACAGTTCAAATTGTCAAGCATAGAATGAAATATAGGTTGGTAAGAATTACATTTCTAAACCAAATTGACCATTTAAAAGATAAATTAGGGAGACTTAAGTAACATCAATGAAATGAAAACAACTTGGCTACAGCATGGCCAGCTAAGTTATTTTGACTACTTTTAAAATCTGTTTTGGACTGTCACATAATTGATCTGATTCATTTTGTAGCACTACAGCTAAAAAGAAAAACCAATAAAGCTGATGGTTTCATATTGACACGAAGTCTGTTTAGCATACCATAATCATGAACACAAGGAGGGAAAATTACCAATACACAATAGATTGCTGGGTACTAAGAAGCTCTGGAATTCTTAAAGTCCATCAAAGAGAAGGCTGATGAAATTGCAAAAGTGATATTTCAAATTTAGACACTGAAAATTTTTTTAGCAACTAGATTGGAATATATCATAACCATTTCTCATACACACACACAAGCAGGCACAAATGAGCAAATGGGAAATAAAAGATTAATTGTATAGTTCAGTGTCTCATTCTTAGTTTATCATTAGGTATCTTTAGTATCATTACTTAGGTGTCATTAGGTATCATTAAGTTATTTTCCAAACAAATGATCAATTACTATTATTTAAGAAGAACTCAATGAACTTGAATCAACAAATTATCCAAACATTTTAGAAAAATCTCTCAACTAGGCAATTGTCTTCTTTGTGAATGCTGATATCACTTATGCAAAAATTCATGGAAATCACAAATCCAGACTGTAGAAGGAATATCTTAACAAAGTCCAATCTATTGAATTCTAAGTTTCTTGAGAGCAGAGGCTGTGCCATAGCTGTTGTTCTATTGTTACTACCTAACACAGCGTCTCACATAGAAGATAATAAATATTTGCTGAATTGGATAGAAGAAGGAGAGTACGTGAAAAAAATAAAATATTGCTATTGAGTTGCAACAATTTGCTCTTGGTTACTCTCTCACCCATCATGCTTCATGCATTTCTAGAACACCCCAATCATGAAACTTTTGCAGCTGGAAAAATCAATAAAGTACTATAGCTATGACATAGGAAAGGCAAAAGAACTTGACTTGTTTAAGTTAGTGTAGGTCCAAAGGGAAGGGGATTGCCTGGATAATAGCTTCAAGATATATTGTTCTTCCAGCTGGGGTCCAAATCACATGGGGGCACTATAAGTCTAGGAGGGACACCAGTCTGTCAGGATGTTGTCTCAGTGACAAACCCAACTTCCTTGTAAACCATAGGGTAGAGTTGGCACAGAAGGATTCCAGGAGACTTTGGAAAAGTGGTATGCACCAGAAAGGAAGAAATTGTTTGTGGGTTATTGTGAGTCCCAGTATGTTTGCCTTCCTTTGTTTAAGCTCCTTCATGTCCTTAGAATCTTGTGCATTTTCTGCTTTTTGTAACCATATGCAAGCTGAGAACTCTAACAATCACAATTGTGGAAAACTGATGTTCTGGGCTGGGCCCGACGTAGGCCAGTCCCCTTGTACTTCAGGTTTTATATTGGAACAAAATAAAATACTCATCGATCATCTATAACAAAAAGGGATTTACTTAGCCATAGCAAGAGAAGGCCTTGAGGATGCTTTGAGCTGATTCAGCAGAGTGAAGTTTCCTTGACTGATGTGCCATTGGTGATCCACCAGACAAGAATCAGGGAGAGTAGGCTTGGAACTCTCTTCAGAGATACTACTCTTATTTCACCCAGACACAAGCTACATATAAGCAATGTTCAGATATTTTTTATAAAGCAGAGAAAATTACCTTCTTGGGTCTCCCCTAAGATTTGAACCTAGGTTCACATAAACCTAGAGCTTGAGGGTCCCTAGACCTTGTGTATATCAGTACCTTCAACCCTCCAAAAAATTACCTTAAATTAGAATTTTTGAATTAGCAAGTAACCAAAAAGCTTGTGAGCATACTCAGCAACAAAAGTAGCCCAGGAAATCATAGATAATTATATGTTCTCAGAGGTAAAATGAGGTGACTCATCTGTTGACCTTCTATCCAGATCAAGCCATGCTCTCAGAATTCCAATGGATGTAAAAGTTAAGCTCTACGAGGTCCATATACTGGGGAGGGGGAGTTGTAGGGAAGGGAGAAGTGAAGATAAATGGAATAGGTATAACAGGAAAAAATAGAAAAGGACAATGTGGCGAACAGCAGAAAGAACAACAATTAGAAATGACAGAAAGGACAGCAATAAGTGAATCGCAGAATCATAAAAGTTTACAAGAAGAAACCCTAGAGATCACTTAGTTTAGTCCTCTCATTGAACAAATGTTAAAACAAAATTGTAGAATAAGCCAGTATAATAGGTACTGCTGTGGAGAAAGAAAAAAACAACTAAAACAGTTCAGTTGGGAAGTCAGAAATCAGGAGGGGGGAGGGGTAATTAATAAAAGGGTAAATTAAGCTCCACCCGACCCAATACACCTTCTGGACATCACTATGCTATTCTGACTGTAAGCCAATGAATACTGTATGGCAGTCTGTGAAGTTTTTAGCGAAAGATTCATTCACCTTAATATCCTCATTGGGCACCACTACATTTAGTATCAGGCTGAAGGTCAGAGAGCATTCATAGAATCTCAGAGTTTGGAGAGAGCTCAGATATCATTTAATGCAACTCATACCTGAATAGGAGCTCCCTTTTCAATATTCCCAATAAATGGTCATCCAATCTGTACTTGAACCTCCAGGAATGGAGAACTCACAACCACCAGATGGAGCCCATTACACTTCAGGAATAATTAAGTAGAAAGTTTTACCTTATTTTGAGTGGAAATCTGCCTCTCTACGACTTCTATCTGTTAAGCCTAATTTTGCCTTCTTGGGTTGAGCAGAACCAAGTCTAGTGTTTCTTCTAAATGGCAACAGTCTTCACATCTCCTCTTATATCTTCTCTTTTCCAAACTAAATAAATCTACCTCATTCCTTCAATAAGTCTTCACATAATATGGCTTCTAATATCTTCATCATCACAGTGCCTGGCATATACTAAATCATGCTTAATAAGTGCTTTTTCATTTATTCGCACTATCCAGACTCCAAAGGATATTTTGTGGTTTGCCAAAATGTAATACCAAGGGGAAAACAAAGCTGTATCAAATTCTAGGAGTAGTTTTACCAGGGAGAAATCCATCACGACATCAAAGTCCATCCCTTCCCTTACTTTAGAAATTATTTTTTCCCAAGAATTTAGTCTAAGAGAGTATGATTTTTTTTTTGGACTGCCATGTCACACTGTTGACCCACTGAAATTGTGTTCCAATACAACTTCTAGATCTTTTTTTATACAAATTTTTGTCATCAGTTTCTTATATTTATGTAGTTCTCAACCAAAATTTTGAACTTAATATTTATGTTTATTGTTTCACCTTTTTTAGTCTATTATTTAACTCATAGACATTTTTTTACCCTACTTCTATTGTCCCTTCCAACTTCCCTTCCAAGGCATCCTTTCCAATTTCATGTCACACACAAATTTGATATTCATGCCATTTAGGAGACTTCTCCAAAGTCAGTGATAAAAATGTTAAACAGAACATGGCTAAGATACTCAAATACAACCTCCCTACAGGTGGAAACTGAAACACAAGTCATTACTCTTTAGGTCCAATCACTTAACAGGTTCCAAATCCAACTAATTATGCTATTATCTGAGCTCACATCTCTCCTATTTGTCCACAAGGAACTTAGGAGAGACTTCATCAAATATTTTGCTGAAACAAATATATACTGAATATATCGTTGCCTTGATCTTCTAGTCTAATTACTTGGTTTAAAAACATGAAAAGGACATAAGATAGATCTGGTATGCCTTGCCCTTGATGGACTCATGATAGATCTCAATAATTGCCACTTTATTTTTCTGAATTCTCATAAAATATTATTTTAATAGTTCACAGTTTAAAAACTTCATTCATTGACTTACAGTCTGAAGAATCTACCACCCTTTATGAATAATATATCCTTTTAAAAACTTGGGGCATTGGGCGGAGCCAAGATGGCAGCGTAGTAGCAGCAACCTATCGCAGCTCTCACATAGCCACCCCAAAATACCCATAAAATAGGACTCTAAACCAATCCTAGAACTCCAAAACGCACACAAGGATACTTCCCACTAAAGTCAGCTCAGCTACAAGGAACCATATCAGCACTGCGAACCAAAACCAGCCTGGCCTGAAGCAGCGGCTGTGCCCTGGGGGCGGCTGGGCGGGAGAAGCAGAGAAAGCTCGCTGGTGAGTGGATTAGCGACAGCTGCACGTGGGGATTGCGAAAGGGGGAGATAAGCAGTCCAGCCGAAAGGTCTCCAGAGCGAAAAAGCGAAAGGCAGAGGTTTTGCACCTGCCTCCACGTTGTAGCTTCCCGCCAGCGGCCTGCAGACAGAAGGGGGCCTGAGCGATTGTTTTCAGGCCAGTGCTCTGGCATTGAGCGGCCTGGATCCGGATCATCATCTTGGGCCTCGGTCTTGGAGTCTTCATTATCCAGTCAGCTGGAAGTCTACGGCAGCCAGGAGGACCCCAGCGATTTGGGACAGAGCTTTCCCTTCTGGAAGCAGAGCCCCACAGAGATTAAAAAAAAAAATCAAATCACGGTCTGAACAACCATGAGTAAGAATAAGCATAAGAAGCAAAGTAAGAACAGCTCCCAAACCCTAGATTCCTTCTTTGGGGAAAAGAAAGATCATGAGAGAGAGAGGGAGGAGGAGAGCACAGCCAGAGCGCCCCCACCAGAGGCCTCCAATAAACAT
>JAQQSV010023777.1:0-10311 GCA_028646515.1 Pseudochirops corinnae
ATATCCAGGTGACTGGATGGTCTTTCTGTTCAGCTCCACTGTCAGACTGTCTAGGATCAGCCTGCCTCAGTCTCTAGAATGTCAGCACCAGGATCATCATAGAGTGGTAATGTTATTTTCACAAGACCAGTCAACTAAATCATAGAAGGAGTTTTGACCTTGGTCAGTGGAGAGACTACCCACATCAATGAAATCACAAATCTCTGAGGTATTACTATTGTTCTGAGATGCACAGCTAAGGCTTTAATATGCTACAGAGGCCATGACATTCACATTACACTTATAGCTAGAGTGCTACTCTGCCAAAATTCAGGGTCTGGGTCAGGAGGCTTTGATCCAAATAGGAGAAAAGAGCAGGTATGGTGAGAGCCAGGGGATGGATTGAAATGAGGCCTGGATTTGGAGGCAGAGAGTTGAAGTTTAGGGCTTTAATTTTGAATTTGTTACTAACTACCTACCTGAGGTGTATGGGGTATTCCAGAAGGACTAGAACCTTAGGTGTGAGGGCTTGTTGAGCCCTTTCCAAGGCTGCTCATGCACCACGGTGTCCACCTGTCACCCAACTCTCACCTGTGGCTCCAAGAAATTGTAGTATACTGTCCTAGCAGACAGACTAAATCAGCTCAGTGAGTTAGGGGGATGTCTACCCCAAGCATGTGAAGATGACTGCTGGAGGAATGATCAGGTGAGAATCATTTGTTCCAACGGCCATGAAGGTGGCTGAAGCAGGTGCTGGGGACAGTTTAGAGCTTGGTTAGACATAGAAGACACCAAGGTCATTCATCTTGCTACTGGACTTTGATAACTCAAAGAGAGTGAGACTGATGACTTTGTGCAGCTCTGCCTCACTTAAACCCCATGATGGCATTGGTCCTCTTCTAAAGACAGACCAACAGCTACCTGAGTGACTGTTGCCAAGTCACTTCACCTCTAGATCTCAGTTTCTCCATCTGTAAAATGAGAAATTTGGATTAAATTATCTCTAAGGTTGTTTCTAGCTTTGACCCCTAATATCAGGGCAGGAAGGGGTATCTAATCCTACCTCCTTTTCTAATGATAGGGAAATGGAGGTTTAGAAGTAAAGTGACTTGCCCAAGGTCATATTTGCTAATAAGTGCTAAAACTAGGTCATACATACATGTCTTCAAGCTCCAAATTCAATCATCTTTTCTCTACATCCATTCAGTGTTGCCTAAGTCCTTTGGTTAGTTTCCCAGAAGGCCTTGAAGGAAGATATCTTCAATAGGAAAAGGAGGAAGTGGCCACTTTTAAAATTAATCACAGTAGTCCTTAAAGACATTAATGTGATGCAGTAAAGGCACAATAAACCACTGAGTAAACACTGCAGTCCTTGAAGACATCAAAGTGACTCAGTAACAGCACAAAAAACCACTGAGTTCAGCAGTTCCTTGAAATATTTACCAGATAAACTAATGGAGGAACCAAGGTTTTTCCACTGATGAAAATGTGGTACCCAAACGATTAGCCTTTGCTGCTGATAGGCAAGAATAGTAAAAGCAAGAATTTGTGATAGCTGGATGGAGAACACTGACCTGACCTCCTAAGTTTCTTTTGTTCCAGCTAAAATTTATTCACGTGCTAAACTAGAGAATATTTGGTAATATCAAACCCTGAATTAGCTAGTTTTCTCTAACTAGAAGGCTTTAATGGAGACAGCTGAAGATTTAGGTGTTGAAAAGTTTTCATCTTAGCCTGAGGGGCACTCTGCCTGGCTTTTGTCATCTGGGTGAGGCAACCAGGCAACTCTAACTAAAGATCTATGAACCCGCTGTTTATTAGCAAATTAGGTCTTATATGACTTACGGTGAAATGGATAGCGTACCTGCCTTGGCTCTGGAGTCAGGAAGACTCATTTTCCTAAGTTCATATCTGACCTCAGATACTTACTAGCTGTGTGACTCTGGGCAAGTCATTGAACTCTGTTTGCCTCAGTTTCTTCATCTGTAAAATACGCTGGAGAAGGAAATGACAAACCACTCCAGTATCTTTGCTAAGAAAACCCCAAACGGGGTCACAAAGAGTTGGACTTGACTGAAGAACAATGGCTTAGGTGATCCTGAAGAGACCCAGAAGCTAGGTGGAGGAAAAAGAGCCAATCGGAGACCAGTGGCAAGGCACTCAGAACACCAGACCCAGCAAGGAGGAGGACAGTGAGAGCAGTGCAAACATTAGTGATCCTGTACCATCACAGGAGTGATACCCTTTCAGTTATGTACCCTGGACATCTGTTCTCCATATATATGCCCTTCATGCATGAGCCCTCTCCTCACTGACAATGCATGTATTCATGGGAGAGTGTGTCTTACATTGATGGAAGATATCTTCAATAAGAAAAGGAGGAAGCAGCCACTTTTAAAATTAATCACAGTAGTCCTTGAAGACATCAGTGTGACACAGTAAAGACACAATAAACCACTGAATTCAGTAGAAACATTCTTTTATTGAAAATCATCTTATTGTTCTATTTCACCAATGCCTTTCCTCTTAAATACCTGAGTCCTCTGGCTAACTAGAAGAAAAAGTAATCATACCAGTGAGGGTTTATAAGCTTTCATTGTATATAGGCTTTCATTTTGAGTGACTTTTGAGCCAAACAGTAACTTCTACCATAAGTTTGATAGCGGACTCGCATGTAAGAGGGGGTGTAACTGAGAAACGAAGTCATTGTACAGTAGAGTACTAATACTGGTGTGGTGTTGATGCCATCTATGGCTCTGATTCTAGGGCATCCCATGGAGTTGTGGGGTCTCTCTTTACTGCCATACTGCCTTTGACTTGCTTGCCCAATGTATATGTATACACATGGGAGTGTGGTGTATGTGTGCAGTTCAAACAAAAAAGTGAGGACTACCTCAGGTAATAAGATAACATGGAAGGGTCAGGCAGAGGAGGGTATGATCGATGGAGAGACTGAGCTGACACAACTTGTGATGAAAGCATTAGAAGTGGAAAGAGAAGGAAAAGGTTTGTGCCTCCGTAGATATTAACTCTGAAGCCCAGGAATAAATGATGTGGGAGCTGAAAATTTGCCAGTCAAGCCTTACATGGGCACTCACCTCTAGGGTTTTGAAATGACCAATCAGACTCTGACTCCTAGAGGTCCCAGATCGCTTATTGTTCTGGTTAAAAAAGAATAAAATGGAATGGATGATAGAAATTGCCTCACCTTTCCCTTCATCGTATAGATGAGGTCAATGAGGTCCAGAGAAGAAAAGTAAAAACCATTTTATTTTATAAGCGACAGTCTTTGGTATGTGGGCAAAATGAAGCATCATTTTTCTATAATGGAATATTTGTAGTCTAGAAAGGGATACAATTTCTTTTTGACTAATAAGTAGATGCTAGAAAGGAAATTGATTGTAGAGATTTTAGATAAAGATACAATATTAAGACAAAAGGCATATTTCAGTGGAAACACTTTGAACACATGTGTTACATCTTTTTGTAGCTAGTTGATTCAATTAGAGTAAATTAACCCCTGGAGAAAATCATGTGCTTTTCACTAGGCTAACATGCAAAACACACAGTACAAAATGTTCTACTCAGCTTTACCGTAGGACCCAAAGAATAACATCTCTGACACCAACTTGCTCTGTGATATTCAATAATTTTTTCTTCTGAACCTGTTTCTTCATCTTTAAAATTATAGGAGGGGAAAGGTGCCTTAGACTCAAAGCTTTCTAATGTTCTTTTAGCTTTAACCTTCTCAGTGAGAAATAGAACAAAGATGTGCTGAAGATAAATTGGAGATTACAATCTCCCACATTTGTTGCATTTGAAAAGTTCAGCTTGATAGCTTAACCATTTCTAAGCCACAATATTACTGGAATCAACTGGAACCATTGCCTTCCTTTCTATTCCAGTAGATACAACACCTTAGTAGCTCATAGGACCTCATAGCCACTTGCTGAAACTGGAAGAGATCACCATCACCTTACCGTCTCCACACACCCCAGACTAATTGTGCACATGCGGGCATAGTTCAGATTGAATTGGAAGCTATATCTCAGGAAGCATGTGTAGGAATGGGCCTTTAGGGACATTCCACCTTCTTCTAGAAACTGGTAGGAACTCTGTGGACATGTGATAGCCCCAGAGGGATTCTACTTTGAGATGATAAAGCAACCCCTTACTGGCCAGTGAGTTGATGACTTAGTGGATTTTTTAAAATGTTGATTTACTAAAGTATATTTAGAATATACAGTTAAAATCATGTCATTCCTGCCAAAATATCTTCAATAGCTACTTATTTCCTATAGAGTTCAAATTCCTTTGCTTGTCACTTAAGGCTCTTCCCAGTTTGTTGCCAGCCTCTGTTTCCATGTTGCTTTCCTCCACACAAAGTCAAATTGAACTACAAATATAACACCCCCCCCCCCCATATATGCCCTTTACTGTCCTGCCTTTGAGCTCCTTCTCATATTTTTTTCAATGCCTGGAATGTCTTACTCCTTCCCCCTTTACTTATCACCCTCCTACCTGTCCTTTATTGCCAAAAGTTCTAACTCAAATGCCATCTTGACTTCTGTTAGTAATGACAGGGGCAGTTGGGTGGTAAAATGGATAGAATGTCAGTCCTACTCCTCTAGTCAGGAAGATCTGAGTTCAAATTGCACATCAGACACTAGCTTTGTGACCCTGGGCAAGTCACAGCCCTCTATTTGCCTCAGTTTCTTCATCTATAAAACCAGGATTGTTATAACACCTAGTTACCTGGATTTGGGGAGGATAAAACGGGATAATATCTGTAAAGCATTTTGTGAATCTTAAGGTATTATATAAGTGCCAGCTAGAATTATTATTATGACTTCCCTTGAGACCTCAGAAACCACTGTTTTGTATCACATATGAATTTGTCATGCAGTACTTTGAATAGATGTAATATTCTATTATTAGATAATTATGTGAAATCAGGGACTTGATATCTCAACTTTGCATTTTTCTAAGGCTAAGCACAATGTTATGTACACAGTATTTGCTTAACAAGTTATTACTGATTTGAATAAAATTGAATTTAAATACTTTCTTACAGCTAACTCTTGTTTTGGCCTCTCAATATTTTTTTTGACATATTAATCCCAGAATAATAAAATCTCAGAGTTGAAAGAAACTTCAGAAACCATCTCATTCTGAGTAAAAATTACCTGTATACAAAAAGCAGTCATCCAACTCTTACTTGGATCAACTGTGTTCACAGGAAATACCAAATGGATGAAGAATGCCTATTGTCCAGACTATAATATACAATTAGGTTATATATAAAATATATATTATATATATATATATATATATATATATATATATATATATATATATACAATTAGGTTAATAGCCTATATAGACCTTGTCCAACATTATATACACCTTGGACAGACATTGTTAATGAATAACGAGCTGAAACCAGAATTGAACAGGACAGAAAAAGAGAAATGGGATAGATTGAATTTGGGAAATGGAAAATTTCTTTTAATGGTTCTAAGTTTTAATATAATATATATCTGGTGTTGTTATATAGTTGCCAGTCATGGAAGATTATGGTCTCTTTAAGGATTAAGCTAAGTATCACCATCACATCAAAGTATGATCAAAAAGAGCATGATGGATACAAGCAGACTCTAAAACCTTGCTGATAAAGAAGCAAGAAGAAGTAATACTGGATGATGTCCTCAAAGAAATGTATGAAAGAAGTTGGGTTGATCACTTGCCAAGAACAAGGGAGAACTGAATGCCCAGGGGCTTCACTGGTATCCTTGTAATATTGAGGAAACACAAAAAGAACCCCAGTAAGTTGTATAGATCCTGTGTGATGAGCTTATGAGAAGATATGGATGAAAATCACCCAGGAAGGAATGGTATGGAAAGGTTGTGATATTCACTGGTAAAGGAAATACCCACATCACAGAACCATTTGACTTTTTGATTACGCATACCTGGAATGTGTTCTAGCCTTAGTACATTTAATGTCATCGAAGCTAAGGCAAGAAGGTCACCAAAGGACCCATTGTGTATTTTGCATTCAAAGGAGGTGTGAGAGAGAGACAGAGGAGGAGGAGGAAAGAGACCAAAATCCAAAATAAGCTTTTTCTACTATGAAAAAATTTAGAGAAAGTGACCAAGTTATTAGCATCTGGGCTTTGCTGACTTCAGAAAAGGGAAAAGAAAAAAGTCCGGCATGTCATAGAAGTACCGATAGCATCATTGTGGGTGGCAGTTTGTGGATTCTCTCTATCAGCACTTTGCTGGCTGCATTTAGAAATTGTTGACAATTTTCTTACATTATTTCCTACATTATATCTTTACTTGTCCTGTTCTTCTGAGCGCCATCATGCTGAACGTATTTTTATGTAGCCTGTCATCAAAATAGCTTTGATGTGGATAGAATCCATGTATCTTTTGAACATTGTTGCCTTCTTTTTCTTCTAGCAAATTTTCCTCCATGTCAGCAGCATTCTTGTGTTCCAAATCTGCCTAAATCTCTTTTACTTCTTTAGATTCTCCGTCATAAATTTGTTTTTTCCTTATTCAGTTTTTTCAAAAATTGTATTTTCTACGTTGAAAGCTGTAATTTCTGGCCTCGATTTATCCTTAATTTATTATTTTTGAGTTTTATTTCTCTTCTAGGTTATTCTGATGTTTTTTGTTGCTCTTCCATGGGAGACATTAGGAGAGGTTGCCAACAGGATTCTGAACTTCATTTCATCGGGATTTATTCTTTCATTTTCCTTCGTGCTGTAATATCTGATGATTGGATTTCAGTTTCTCTTTGGAAGTTTTGTTCATTTTTTCCTTCTGAATTTTATGATCCTCTTTATTGGTTTGTCTGTTTTGGGATTTGAGATTTTTTTCTTGGTGTCTTTGTTGTGTCAGTCTTATCTCCTTAACATCTTGCCCCCTTCCCTCCCGTGCTCACCTTCTGCCCTTTCTGTCTTAACTGGTTCACCCGACCTCCAAGGCCGGAATGGCTGCTGTGCTACCTCAGTCTCTTTGGATGCAGAATTTAAAGTACTCTGGCCTGACACAGGACTGAGATGCAGAACTGTCTCCAAATGGTTTTCCAGGCCCATCTTCAAGACAATGGATTTTTCCATCTGCTCTATTTTTTTTTGACTGGGCAGAGTCAACAGCTGCTGCTTCTTAAAAGGTGGCGGAAGGCCCCAGGGTAGGGAACCTTCAGCTTGGAGGCCACACATGGCTCTCTAGGTCCTCAAGTACAGTCCTTTGACTGAATCCAAACTTTACAGAACAAATCCCCTTAGTAAAAGGAATTGTTCGGTATAATTGGGACTCAGTCAAAAGGCCACACCCAAGGACCTAGAAGGCCACCTGTGGCCCCTAGGCCAGGGTTCCCCACTCCTGGATTAGGCAAAGTCACTGAAGACAAGTCATAACAACCTCTAGGGTAGTGAACTGGTTCTTGCTGTTTCCAGCTGCCTTTCCCTCAGGCCCAGAGTAGCCACAAGGCGTTTTTAGCTATTCCTCTCCTAGGTCCCCTTCTTTCCTTCTAATGATTTTGGGTAAGAATGGGAATTTTGGGGTGGGATCACTGCAAGAGGTGGAAGAATTCCTCCCCTAGAGCTAGGTTACACAAAATCCTGAGGAAAAGGGTGGAGCTGCTGAGGGAGTTCTCCAAGTGTTTTACATTTCTCCTGTGGCAACCAATAAGATTTCTTTCTGTTCCCTCTTATTATCTAAAGAATTTAAACTCACATATACAGTTGCATAATTCATCTGTTTAGACTTTGGATGGTTGAGGAATTTTGCAGAGAGACTAATTCAACATCTTTCTGGTCACATGTCCTGACAGCTTCAATTTCAAATGGACCAAAGCTTCCAAAACTCTGACTCCATTTTATTTTCTTTAAAGACCTGCTGCTGCTGCTGCTGTTACAACTTCTAGTGGTCATCCTTCATTCTCAAAGAGTACCAAAGTGACATCATCATGTTAGAATCGGGTTACATACGGTGTGTCCTGCTGTGGCCGATCAGACCAATATGAGCTCGGAATGCTCCACCACAGGCCAGGCACAAATAGTCCATGAGAATATTTGTGCATCTAGGAAATTTACTGCTACTGCTGCTGCTGCTGCAGCCACTGCCACTACTCATTTGATCCTTACAACAACTCTGCAAGGTACATGTTCTTATTATTCCCATTTTATGGTTGAGGAAACTGAGGGGCAGTGGCTAAGTGACTTGCCCAGGGTCACCTAGCTAGTAAATAAATATCTGAGGCCAGATTTGCCTCAGTTGTTCCTGGCTGTAGGTTCAGTTTGCTATTCACTTTGTCACCTACCTGCCTATGTACTTACTATTAGAGACATTTAGGTCTCTAATTTGTCACCTTAGTATTTTTTTCAAGATGATCTCAGTGCTTAAAAATGTTCAACCCTAGTCAGGCTTAAAATAATACTATCGTAGATTTATATGATGTTTTTATGTTTTACCTAACACTTTTCTCAAGACAATCCTGTGTGATCAATAATCAATTTAATTTAACAAATGCTTATTAAGTTCCTAACTATATGGAAGGCACTGTGGGAGCTGTTATTCATACAAAGACAAGAACTTGACTCCTTCTTATCCTTCCAGTCTTCTTAGACCTTACTTCTCTCAACTTCAGAGATCTAACCACACTGACCTCCTTGCTGTTCCTTCCGCCTCCAGGCTACAGGCATTTTAAATGCCTGGGAATTTTAGTGCCCGAGTGCTGTGACTTCTGATCTCCACCTCCTGACCTTGGCTGCCTTCAAGTCTCAGCTAAAATCCCATTTTAGGCAAGAAGCCTTGCTTAGTCCCCCTCAATGCTGAATGTCATTCTGTAATGTTTCCCCCTACTTATCCCACGTATATTTCCTTCATACCTGTCTCCCCCATTAGATTGTAAGCAGTGCTTTGTACATTGCCTAGCACATTCTTAACAAATGTTTGTTATGAATTAAGATACACAGGCACTGTGGTAGGGAGATCCATCCTGCCCTATTGGAAAGTCAGAGGGGCGAGGAGAGGACAGAGGAGAGAGCAGATTGGAGGAGGGGTTATACAGTGGGATGGCTGTTTTGAGGTGTTGGGTAGGGGAAAGATGGGGAGAAAATTTGTAACTCAAAATCTCGTGGAAATGAATGATGTAAACAAGAAAATAAATAAATTAATTTATTTTTTAAAAAATAAATAAAAGCTTGTTATATTGACAAAAAAGTCCCTATCCTTAAAGAGCTTATATATTATGGTATTCCATTTATAGAAAATGGAATATAACACACATATATAGTGTGTGCACATATGTATATATAGACAAACATATAAACATGTATGTATACATGTATGTATTTATGTACAAAACTTTCCAGAGGAGAGGCACAGGTTCAATTAGAAGGACAGCTTATTAGCAACAGAACAGGAATTCTAGAAGACAAGATGGAAGGGTAGTTCAGGTATCATTATTTCCACTCAGAGAAGATGAGGGAATTACTCATACACACATACTAGAACCTAAATTCGGTTTTCAGATGAAGTCCAAAGTGTAGAGTGCTCATTCCCTCATGCTATCCTAGTCAATCAGCTTTCCATTTTCCGAATCCCAAAGCATTAAGCTAAAACCTCTCATAATTTTGAACCTGAGTGATTGTTCATGTGAATAAATGTATAAAGTGTACAGGCCCTAGAGCAGCAGTTCTCAACCTGTGGGTTATGTTCAATTTGTAACAATGAAAATACATCCTGCCTATCAGATATTTACATTACAATTCATAACAGTAGCAAAATTACAGTTATGAAGGAGCAACGAAAATAATTTTGTGGTTGGGGGTCACCACAACATGAGGAACTGTATTAAAAGGTCACGGCATTAGGAAGGTTGAGAACCACCGCCCTAGAGTAAGAAGCTAGAGGGATCATGTGCCAAAGAACTCAGAGAATGACTTCCTGTATTACGATTTTTGATGCATTTGCTTCCTCTTAAGAAAAAAAAAAGTTTGCAGTTTCTGTAAATAAGTAACGCATTACAGTCTTTCTGGGAGACTGCGTCACAGTCAAAAGAAGGAAGCTTGAGAAGGGCCTTCTTCCTTTGAGGGCTGAACCAAAGGGCTTTTCTTCTGATAACAGAACAGCAAAAACATCACTTGACATGGACGCAGTTCTGTTCATGTAAAATGTACAACATGCTGGGCTTGCCCAACAAGGGGAGAAGGGACCCCGGTAGGAAATGGAGCAGGTCAAAGCTACCGTGTTGGTCAATAGTTAGACCAGGCCATGGGTAATTACTGGACTTCTAGTCTAGAAAAGATAAGAAGA
>JAQQSV010023778.1:0-10311 GCA_028646515.1 Pseudochirops corinnae
TCATGATTTTCTTGCATCATTCTCATTTCTCTTCCCAATTTTTCCTCCACTTCTGTTACTTGATTTTCAAAATCCTCCTTAAGCTCATCTATAGCTCGTAACCAGTTTACATTTTTCTTAGAAGCTTTTGGTGCAGGAATTCTGACTGTGTTGTCTTCCTCCCATTCCATGCTTTGATCCTTTTTGTCCCCAAAAAAGGAATCTAAAGTTGGATTGCTGTGCTTGCTTTGCTTCCTTTGCTTGCTCATGTTGCCACTCAATTACTTGACTTTTGAGCTCTTTACCACAGTAGAACTCTGCTTCCAGAGGGGAGAGCTTTGTCCCAAATTGCTGGGGGTTTTGCAGCTTCCAGAGCTATTAGGGGGATGCCATCTCTGCCGCCCCCACAAACTCTAGCTCACTGGTCACACACCTCAGGACCACCACCCAAGACTGAGATCCAGATCCAAGCAGGTTAAAGCAAAAGCAATTAGCCTCTGAATGGTCACTTGGCCCCCCTATGATCTACAGGACAGGAGCTCTGAAGCAGCCACATGGAGGTGGCTACAGGGCTGCCACACCTCCACCACTTCTAGCTCCAGGGGCAGGGGCCGGACCCACTCCTCTGTCTCCCCAGTTCCAACAGAGTTTTACACTGACCTCTCACTTTTTCTTTGGCATTTATGGGTTGATAATTCTGGAAACCACCACTGTGGCTGGTGATCCACTCTCCCAAAGTCCACTGCAGCCACTGGTTGGTGCCACCCTGGGGCTAAAACCACAGGCTCACGCAGGGCTGGGCTCGGCTCCCAGCCTACTGCAATTGACCCTTCCTGCCAGCCTTCCAGACTGTGTTCAGTGGGAGATTTGTTTATCTCTGTCACTTTGTGGATTTTGTAGCTCTAAAATTTGTTTAGAGTCATATTTTATAGATATTTGAGGTGGTTATGAGGGGAGCCACCTAAAACATTATTTCTGAGAAGCAGACCATGGGCTTTGCCAAACTCCCTAAAGGGTCTATGACATACACAAAAGTGAAAAACCCTTGTTCTAAGGAGATGCAATTGGGGCAGGAAGTAGCTGTAAAAAGTAGCCTCTAGCAGCCTAAAGGAGAGCCATCTAGTTGCTGAGAGGGGATCTCTCTGCCATTTCTTTTGTACCCCTACTAAAAGGCATCATGAGGGGAGTATCTTCTCCCATTAATGAGCAAGTATTTCTACATCATCAATCATTCTGACTTTTGTTTTGCCGCTGGATTCTGATGAGTCTGGAGGAGAGTGAGGTTGATGATTTTACACCGTTCTGCCTCACATAAAGCCAATTCACACACAAGTCACAAAGTCATAACTCCCATGATGTCCTCAATCTTCTTCGAGAATGAAAGATGAACCCCAATGTGCCAGGTTGAGCAGCTAGGTGGCCCAGTGGATAGACCACTGGGCCTGGAGTCAGGAAGACTCATCTTCCTGAGTTCAAATCCAGCCTCAGACACTTCCTAGCTGTGTGGCCCTGGACAAGTCACTGAACCCTGTTTACTTCAGTTCTTCATCTATAAAATGAGCTGGAGAAGAAAACAGCAAACCATTCCTGTATCTCTGCCAAGAAAACTCCAAATGGGGTCACAAAGAGTCAGACACAACTCAACAATGACAACATATGCGCCAGGTGCTAGGGATACAGAAACAATGAATAAAACAATCCCCACTCATGAGAAGCTTACATTCTAACAGGGGAGACAACGAGGACACAGGATAAACGTAAAGAGAAAAAACAGAAAATAGCAGCATCACAAAAAGCTCAAGACAAGAGGGAAAGTGATAGAGTCAGAGGCCACTGAGAAGCCAACAAGGATGAGAACTGAGAATGCCATTAGATCTAGCAATTAAGACATCACAGACTACTTTGAAGACAGAAGTCCTAACTGAATGAAGAGACTGGAAGCTGAACTACACAGGGTTTAAAAGAGAAGGAGAGGAGGTGGCAAGGAAGCACTGGGTATAAATGGCTAGGGTTAGTCAAGTGTATATGCATGTACCATATGCAGATGACAAGCAGGATGAACTCAAGGATCCTAGTGCAAAGAAGCCAATTTGATTTGATAGTTATCACTAAGACTTGCTGAGATGAGACACATGACTAGGCAAAGGCTCTTGATGAGTATATCTTGTTCAAAAGGAACAGGATCAATCAAAGAGGGGAGGAGTATATTGTAGAGTACCATTGTATAGTAAGTAGATGTACTCATGAGGGGAAGACCAGGAACCAGAAGGGAGAAATATGGAGGATGGAGACCACTGGGGTGGAGGCAGAAATACAAATGATATTATCATAGACTATGCCACAAACAGAAAGGAGAAATAGATGAGTAGTTTCAGAAGCAGCTCACAAGAGGCAAGATATGATACTGGTGATAGATAAGTTAGTACTAATGAATATTGATGGATGAAAAAAAAGAGCTTAGCCAAGAGGCTATAGCAATACAGGAAAGTCAGACATAATCTAGGCATATGTCCTAGATTTGGAGAGATAAAATTTCAAAGAATCCAGAGAAATCACAGGTAGGATGCCATTCTCCAAAGCAAGTGAGCCCAGGGAAACTCTCAAGGATGAAATTCTGAATAAACAAAGTGTAGCAATTCTGATATAGAGGAAAAGGAGAGACTAGTGTAGATACATGGAGAATTCATTGACTAACTTAGGTTTTACAAATCTTTCACAAAAAATAAGACTGCCTTCCCTTGAAAAGTTTATATAGCATCCCAACTTGTACTCAGATTTATCCCTAGAAGGTGGCTGCTGCTGTGAGTTTTAGGAGACAACCCTACTGAACTGCACTCCTAACTGTAACAAGCTCCCACCAGTGTGCTTTCCATTAAAAGTAAACCATTAAACTCATTAAGATTTAGCAAAAACATTTATTCAAATGACAGTAATTCATCATCATCATAGCCCTTATATAGCACTTAGGATTTGCAAAGCACTTCACATGTTTTCTTCTTCACATGCAGCAACCCTGTGAGGTAGGTGCTATTATCTCCATTTTATAGAGGAGGAGGTTAAGTGACTAGCCTAGGGTCATACAACTAACAAGTGTCTGAATTCAAGTATTCCTAATTCCAAGACCAGAATTCTACTCACCATGCCACATAGCTGCCTCTAATTACAAAATGCCACCCCCCAACTCCTAAGCTTTGTGAGGTGTGAGAGAATATCTCCCTCAAAGAGAAAAAGCATACACAGAAAGAGTGGAGTCAAACTTAGAGGACATTGGTAGTGAGACAAACCCTCAGAATCTGATGTATGTGTGGCAAAGACAACTCATATTTGCTGGTATTGTCGGGAATAGAAGAGTTTTCTCTCTTTATAGAGTCTTAATGCATTTCCTCTTGGGGGCAATATCTCTGCAACACAGGTCATTCAGCCAAGTTTCCAGGATCAGTGCCCCTCTCTATTTTGACTCTGTTCTCTCTGTAGGCTGTCAGTCACTTCATCCCTCATATAACTGTCTTTCTGTATCCATGTGTGTCTCTATTGCCCACTGTGTTCTATGTTTTCCTGCTGGTTCAGTACCTCCCTTTCAAAGCTACATGGCTAATGTGGTGGGGTGAGGGGGCAGTTCAGAAAGAGAAATGATCTTTTATTTCAAGTCTTAGCCAGTTAAAGTCACTGGGGTATGACTAATTTCTTTGCTCAGCCAATCATATCATTACTTTCTTGAGTATTCAAACTTCAGAAAGCAACCGCAGAGAATTAAACTTTACAAAAACTTCAGGTGTGCCTACATACTCTGACCACATCAATTAAATGTGGTTCGGAAGTGAATCACATCCCTCTTCCCTTATATTTGCAAAGTAAATCATAGAGACTAAGTACTGACTCTTAAAGAAGGAGGAAAAACAATGAGAAAGAAGTAAATAGAAGGGGAAAATTCTCTTTTCACCTCTTTCCCCTTAGCTGTAGGGGTCTCTTCTCTACGCAGTTCCCAAATTGCAGACTTAACAATAATAATCTTAAATGCAAGTGCATTAAACTCCTCAATAAAATAAAAGAGAAAGACAAAAATAAATAAGAAAATAAAACCAAGGAGTTTTCTGCACACAAGAAATATGTGGAAATATAAAGGCAATATGGAGCAAAAATGGAGGACTAGAACAAATTTTGCTTTGCTTCAAATGATTCCAGCAATTGTAATTAATATTACAAAGTTGTGTTAGTATAACAGAAAGATAAATAAGAAAACAGAGAACTTCAACAATCTCTGAAAAAAATTAAATTCAAAAGGCATATCAGTTTCTGAATAGGACTACTAAAAATATAAATATTTCTCAGTGTCATATGATATCTTTACAAAAATTGATAATGTTTTAGGAAAAAGAAAGCATAAAAACATAAAAACACAGAAATATTAAACATATTCCTTATAGACTAGACTGGAGTCAGAGTAATTAATAAAGGAAATATAAGCAAATGATGAAGACTTAAATGGAAAATTGACATTCTAAATGACAAGATAAAAAAAACCAAGTCACAGAAACAATAATTAGCTATGTTAGAGAATGATAACACACAACATATCAAAATTTATGAAATGTGGTTAATACATTTTCAAAGGAAAAATTACATCTGAAAATATATATCAAAATGTCAAGGACCCATGCTTTTGTCAGGGTGGGAACTTCCAATGTGGGGACTCCGTCTATTGACATATATCACAATCCATCTGTAATCCAGAGTTACCTGAAGCAACATATGTTAACAAAATAGAAGGAATGAAAAGTAAATGAACATTTTTTGAAACTCGAAAAATCAACAAATTAATAATTCCAAAACAAGCACATACACCAAGAAAATTTCTTGAAATCTAAAGGAGAAATATCTAAAATGAAACATAAAGAGCATAGACCTGATCATGAGAACAAAGAACCAGTTTTTAAGACTAACAAAATCAATAAAACCTTGGCTATTTTGATTTGGAGAGAAAAAGAAAAATCAAGTTACTAAAATCAAAGAGAACAAGATTGATTCCAAATCATAAATGAAATAAAGAGAATTACCAGGATTTTTTTTCATAGTAAAATGGCAAAAAACAAAAAAATTAAAGCAAACAGGTAATTAGCTATGAAAGATAAAATAACCAAATTAATAAAATATATAATTATGCTAATCAAACTACAAAACAGTCACTTGGTACAAGTAGACAAAACAAAAACAAAACTCATATGGATCAACAAAAAGCCTGGAATTTAAACAAAAAGAATGACAAAAGGTAGGCTTGAAAAGAGCCTAGTCTTACAGGTTTTCACATGATATTATCACCCTGCTATGATAAGTAACTCATTTTAAGCCTAGAAGACAATATAATTGGCCCTAAGTCCCATGTAATCGCTCTTCTTAGGGAGTTTAGAAAGGATGAAAAATTATGAATTCGATCACAGTTTCTCTGAGCCCAATTCAGAAAATTCCTAACATTTAGGCAGAGATTAGTTTCTCTACCTAACTTTACATTTATTGTTGTCTCCAGCTAACCTCTGGCTTCTTTGTGGTGGAGGCTAAATTCCTTTACTGGAAATATATGGATGTTGTTTGTCCTTAATTTTGAAGAGGACCAGTGACATCACAGAGTGATATCTTGACTTGTTCATGCATTGGATTTAAGTGAAGCAGAGCCACACAAAGTCATCAGCCTCACTGTCTTCCAAAGTCAAGGAAGTCCAGCTTTAAGACAAAAATCAGGATGATTGGCAGTGGCCAGGGACGCAGTGGATGATGACCTTGGCATCCCTTCAATGTCTGACCAAGCTCTAAGTACTCCACAGTGTCTACTTCAGTCGCCTTCATGGCCATCGGAATATATAGTTCTCATCCATCCATTCCATCTGAAGGGAAGTCTTCACATGCTTGGGGTAGACATCCTCCTAAATCATCAACAGGTTTGAGGCCTCTCACCCTGCTTTAGTACATCTTCTGAGATGGTTGTAGCCAGGTGTGGCTGCTGCCCATGCTATACAGCTTCTTGGAGACTCGGAGTTGGGTGAATCTGGGGGACATCAAAGGTGAATGAGCAGGTATGAAAAGGGCTCAGCAGACCCTTACACCAGAGTTGCTAGTCCTCTCTGAAACCCCACACACCCAGCAAGTAATAGGATGGCATATCCATAGACACCTTAGAGTTTGGATAGTCACCAAGTGCTTATGGCTGTGTCGGGATCCTCATTAGGAAAAACTGAAGTGGGATAGGGTTGAATACCTCAGACTCTTACAAACCCACTCTTCCATAGTAATCATCAAAGTTCCTTAGTGCTGTTTGAAAATATCAGTGGATCAGTGGAACAAAATGGATCAGCAATACCTAGAAGCAAATGAACCTGGTAATCCAGTGTCTGATAAACTGACTCTCTGTTGGACAAGAATTCCTAGGAAAACTAGAGAGCAGTTTGCCAAAAAGTAGGTTTATTAGGACAATTAGGAGCATTCATAGAGGGTATGGGTGTGAATTCACTATGGGGATGACATTAAAAATATTAAAGGGTGAGAAAGAAGATTGCACTGGGAGAAGAAGGAAGGGAGACACTGAATGGGGGTAAATTATCTCACATAAAAGAGGCAAGAAAGGACTATTACAGGGAGGAAAAGATAGGGGTGGGTGGCAATGTTTGAACCTCACTCTCACCAGAATTGGCTCAAAGAGGGAATGACACACACACTCAGTTGGGTATAGAAATCTATCTTACCCTATAAGGAAATCAAAAGGGATGGGGACAAGAGAAGTGTGGGTATATCGGGGTGGGGACTGATAGAAGGGAAAGTAGATTGGGGGAGGTGGTGGTTAGAAGAAAAACATTTGTGGGGCAGCTCGGTGGCACAGTGAATAGAGCACCAGCTCTGGAGTCAGGAGGACCTGAGTTCAAATCCAGCCTCAGAAACTTAATACTTACTGGCCGTGTGACTTTGGACAAGTCACTTAACACCATTTGCCCTGCCTTCCTGCCTCCAAAAAAAAAAAAGCAAAAAAAAAAAACCTAGAAAAACACTTGTGAGGAGGGCCAGGGTGAAAGGTAAAAGAGAGAGAAGGATTAACAAAGGAAAATGGGTAGAGGGAAACACACAGTTATCATAACTATAAATATGAATGGGATGAACTCACCCATAAAATGGAAGCAGATAGGAGAATGGATTAAAGACCAGAATCCTATAAATATGCCATTTAAAAGAAACCATTTGAAACACAGAGACACACACAGAGGAAAGGTAAGGGGCTGGAGCAGACTGTATTATGTTTTAGTTAAAGTGAAAAAAAAAAAGCAGGGGTAGCAATCATGATCTCAGACAAAGCAAAGGCAAAAAGTAGATTAATTAAATGAAATAGAATAATTAAAAGAGATAAGGAAGGAAACTATATTTTGCTAGTAGATGATGATGTAATAGCAATACAAAACATACATGCACAAAATAGTATAGCATCTGCATTTTTAAAGGAGAAGTTAAATGAGTTACAGGAAGAAATAGATGGTAAAACTATGCTAGTGGGGGACCTCAACTTTCCTCTCTCAGAATTAAGAAAATCTAATCACAAAATAAATAAGAAAGAAGTCAAGGAGGTGAATAGAATTAGTTAAATATGATAGACGTCTGGAGAAAATTGAATGGGAATAGAAAGGAATATACCTTTTTCTCATCTATGCATGACACCTACAGAAAAAAACTGGCCGTGTAGTAGGGCATAATAACCTCACAACCAGATGCAGAAAAACAGAAATGTTAAATGCATCTTTTCAGATTATAATACAATAAAAATCATATTCAATAAAGGGCAGTGGAAAGAGAGATTAAAAATTAATTAGAAACTAAATAATTCAATCCTAAAGAACAAGTGGATCAAAGAACAAATTACAGAAACAATCAACAATTTTATTAAAGAGAATGACCCTCCTTTTTAAAAAAAAAATGTTATATTTTTCCCCAGTTACATGTAAAAACAATCTTTTAATATTCGTTGTTGAAAAATGACAGCCACCTCCAGAGGGAAAACTCACGGTATCTGAATACAGATCAAAGCATAATAGTTTTCACTTACTTTTCTTTTTTTCTTGAGTTTTCTTACATGAAATGACTAATATGGAAATGTTTTGCATGATTGTATATGTGTAACCTATATCAGATTGTTTACAGTCTCAGAGAGGGAAGAGGGAAAGAGGGGAGGGACAGAATTTAGAAGCCGAAACTTAAAAAAAAAAAAATGAGTATTTAAAAAGTAGGGTTAGTACAGCATCTACAACAGATGCTCGAAATGGATAAACTACCTAAATACAAAAGGCCACATTATTTTTTTTTTAAGTTAGAGAAAAAAAGTCAGTATCTTTTAGAACTTTTCTTAGTGGGAGAATTCATAGCTTTATACAATGATGAAGGAAATCACAAAAAACAAAATTCACAATGCCCTTCATTTTTAAATCTTTCAAGACTCTTAGGAAGTGACCTGGGACAGTCAGAAGGTCAGTAATTTGCCCACATTCACATGTGTGTCAAAGGCAGAACTGAAACCCTGTTCCTCCTGGCTCCAAGACCAGCCTTCCTTTAACCACTTGTCACTTAAATGTATCTGATTTTTTAAAAGTTTGATATCCAAGATATGAATGGAATTAATAAAAATGTACAAGAATAAAGACAACTGAGTGGTATAGTGGACAGAGCTTTGGACCTGGAATCAGGAAGACAAGAGTTCAAATGCAGCCCCAAGTGACCCTGGGCAAGTCACTTCACCCTGTTTGCCTCAGTTTCCTCATCTGTAAAATGAGCTGGAGCAGGAAATCGCAAACCACTCCAGTACCTCTGCCAAGAAAAGGCCAAATGGGATCACAGAGAATTGATCACGACTGACCAACAACAATATAATAATAATTATTATTATTAAGACTAAGAACTACCCCTCAATAGATAAGTGACAAAATGATTTTGAAAAGAAGAGATGCAAGCTATCAGTGACCGTGGGGAAAATGATACAAATCAGTTCCACATATCTCATCTCCCACCAGTCTTGTCATTTCTTCCTTCACAACATCTATCCTGCTATGTCTACCTTTTTTTAAAAATTAGGCTGCATTCTCAGTTTGAGTCAGTAGGATATGGCGGCTGAGAAAGATAACGAAACCCAAATGTTATCAAAAGCCCAGTCCCAAAGCCTATTGGGGTGAGAGAGTCTCCTCCCTGCCACTTCTCCAACTCCAAATGGCACCTGTTTGTTATTCATCTGTAACATGAACTGGAGAAGGAAATGGTGAACCATTCATGCAGGGACAGAGCATTGATCTCCACCAATGAACAGGAAGTCTCATACCAATGGACTTTGGGACTGGGATTATGTTGCATTAAAAGGACATCTTGTCCAAGAACAGAGTAGTCACAATCCGGCAGTCTCTGCCTTGGTCATACCACACCCCAAATTCTATGCTCCATTCTGAACATCATAATTTGAGGAGGATACTACTCACGGGAGAATTTCCAGAGGAGGGCAATTAGGTTGGGGAAGAGCCTGGAATCCGAGTCATATGAGTGTAACAAGCCTCTGAAGCACTTGTCCCAGTTCTCATTGGCAATGAATGATGAGTGGTTCCCAAAGCTGGGTGAGCTAAACCTCTCCTTCAGGGTTCTAGAGTATCCTTGAGGGGTTAGGAGTATCTTTCTCTAATGCTATTGGCTCAAACCCTAATTCCCATGCATTCTCCTCAATATCAATGGCCAGTGATTAGAGTCCTGCTATCATTTAACTAATCAGCAGTATCTAGCTTTCGCAAAGAGATATTTAAGAAGACGGCAAGAACGTAACCACCATTTCTTCCCCTCACCTGATGGTGCACTCTCTTCTATAGCTATAGTCTAGGTCCCTTCGAGGGGCAGGCTCAAACTTGAATTAGCTCCTGCACAGCATTCACCCCATCAACGTCACTTCCAAATTTGACATAGCCAATGGGTAAACTGCTGATGCTCCCTCTTGACTGCCTTCTGTCTGCGCTGGATCAAACAGAACTTCGCTCCTTGGCATCTCAGCTGCCATGGACTCTGGCTCTTGGACCTCTAGTGGTTTTTCATTCTGACCTTTTGAAGCTCACAAGGTCATTATTGTTCAGTCATTTTGGTTCTATC
Source organism: Pseudochirops corinnae (assembly GCA_028646515.1). NCBI lineage: Eukaryota > Metazoa > Chordata > Mammalia > Diprotodontia > Pseudocheiridae > Pseudochirops > Pseudochirops corinnae. The sequence goes on from JAQQSV010023778.1 coordinate 10,120, forward strand.
TGACTCTTCCTAACCCCATTTGGGGTTTTCTTAGCAAAGATATTGGAGTGGCTTGCCATTTCCTTCTCCATTTCATTTTACAGATGAGTAACTAAGACAAACAAATGGGGTTAAGTGACTCGCCCAGGGTCACACAGCTAGTAAGTGTTTGAGGCTGAGTTTAAACTCATGAAGGAAGGAGGGAAGGAGGGA